>BMAW01015349.1:80162-128616 GCA_019974015.1 Nephila pilipes | reverse complement strand
AATCAGGCAATAAAAATAGCTTTTTTTCATTAATTCTAGCATAAAGAGTAATTTTCTGCAGTCTGAAGAGATTGCACTGAACTTTATATTGTATTCAACCATTTTATTCTTTTATTCCGAAATCAGTATTTCATATTTTTAATTGTAGTATTTTAATTCTCCTAGCATCCCTTTTATTACAAAACCGGTGAGAAATACTACAAAAGAATATCGGTTTTGTAGTGATTGAATCTCCAGTTTATCTTTAAATATTTTGAAATGTTACTTTAATTACGTTTACATCTATTGTCCATATATTTCCTTCTTCAATATTTAATAGAGCTATTTTATATAGCTTTCCGTACAAGCAGTTTTCTTTCTGTTCTATGTATTTATTTGTAATATGTTTTATCGCTCTAAATGAATGAAAACATTTCATAAGATCACTTAGATAAAAAGCAAAACAATATCATTAACTTCAAAACATTAACCTAATACAAGGGCATAATCTTACAGTAACATACTTCTCCTATTTGCAACAGCAAATAACTTATTTTCGGATATGTAAATGATCTGACTTAATGATCACATTCAATTAAAAGTACCTGAGAAAGTTGTGTTTTATTCTTGTGGTTTTCTGCATAAAGCTTTTATAGAAATAAAGATAAGTTAGTCAACTTCAGCGCTTTACATTTGTGATTAAACATCCTTACATTAGTATATAATTTGATGAAAACTGCATTTTTCCAAAAGTCTGTAACATCGAGTAGATAATTAGCTTTCAAATACGCCCTCTAATAAGGAACTCAAACACATATGAACACCGGGGAAGGTTAAAAATCTATCTCATTCTATGTTTCATCTTTTCGATTTCTGACACGAGCTTGAAGGCCACTTGCGCGTAGTAGATGCTCGAGGAAAGTTCAACTTAAGTGCGTGACCATTCTCTTCCTTATATTCTTTGCGTTTAGTTGAACATTTTGCCATGTGATATGCTCTGATGCTTTCCATCTGAGATACGCCTCTCTGTCTTAGATGCAAAATACCTTCAGATGCCATATTAAACTCAAATGTTAAAATCAAAAATGTTTGATTACTCGAAGATGTCTACAGAATTTAGCATTCAAGAATAGACAATTTGTCATAATAATTATAGAGGGAGTATCTGCTATTATATCCACATATCGACTGCGACTTATTTCACATGGCTACTATGCAAATGTATTGAACTTTTAAAGTCTACATTAAAAAATTGATTCAAAAGATATTAGTCTGAAGAAAAAGTGTGAAAAAAAATCAACGTAAGGCATTTGCATCATATTTCATCTTACTTGATGGTGAATTCATGTTCCTGGAAAAGAAAATTTCCAATTTTGTAGTAAATCAAAATAGGGATCAAAAGACAAAAAATCAAGAGAACTCAAAAGTAAATATGTGCAAAGTTACCAAGATACTCGCAACCAGATTCTAATTTTTAAGTATATCGCAATTCATAACAACAATTTTTGAAACTGTGCAATTCCAGACTATCTAGAAGAATAATAAATGTTGACTTCACTTCCAAATTAGACAGTTAAATGATATACCAGTTACTATACTATATTAAAATTTATAGTAAATCATGTATAAGTTGAGAATTCCTCTTATGTTGAAATATATTATGTATTCATTTTTAAAAATGAGAAACTTTGTGAAAAGGATAAGTGAATATTTTTAATAAAATTTAGTCATGAAAAGGTTTAAAATATTACATTACGTGGTTTGTGTGTTTTAATGTGTGTATGTTCTGCAATGTATTTTAAATATAAATTCAATCTGTTTGAAAAAAACTATTGTCAGGTAAGCTAAAAATATTAATTATGTTGTTTTTATTCAAATATGTCGAATTACGCTTTGAAAATTTATTGTACGGTTTATTATTTAAACAAATTAAGTACGATGGTCAAATTGTTTGAAATTTTATTGAAATTGCTATTCGCATTATTCTGATACGTAATTTTTACTAAATTAAAAAAAAAGTTAATGTAGGTTTATTTTATAATTTAATTCAAAGATTATAAGGTTTTAAGAAATGTATTGTTGTGTTATGTGTAATTGAAAAATGTTTGTAAATCATTTTATATGAAAAATTATTTTGTGGTTTTGAAACTCTATTATACAAAAGTGATATTGTTTTGAAAATCATCCTGATTTAAATTTAAAAACTTGTGCTAGATTTGGTAAATATTTTCAGCAATATATTTATATGTATGGTAATAATATAAAATTATTCGAAATATTTTTTTTCTTACTTTTACGTACTTTTGAGTGAAACTAAATTTACTCTTTTCTAAAATAATTAAATGAGAAATAATGAATATTTTGCTTTGATTTGATAGAAGTATTTAACTATATGTTTTCATGAAATGAAGGTATATATTTTTAAAAAGAATAATTGTTAATTAAGTATACGTATCTATTGTGAATACTAAAAGTAAAATGCACGTTAGAAGGAAGTGTATAAATATATGTAGTTACTTATATATATGGACATTTTCTTAGACTTTGTTTGCAATCTCATATTATAGAGATATATCTTTAAATATCAGGACACATTTTAATAACGCTTATACCTATATTTATAAAAATTTGTAACATCTTTAAAGATTTTGCGTAAAGGTGAGGATCCATTTTTCCATAGAAAAGAGTGATTCAATAACACATTTTACTATCAATTTTTCAATTATAGAAAATGATTTAAGATTGAAACATAGACTGAGGGAAAAATTAAATTTGGTAGAATATATGACTTAAAATTATTAATATTCAAAGTGTATGCAATATTTTTACTATGCATTTGATTATATTTTAAACTTATGATATCTTAAAACTTTTTATAATAAACTATTAAGTTGTTTTTGTAACACTTTGAAATTATTTTAATTGACATTTTTGTAATTTTAAACCTCAATTTTTCCTTATATTATTAATGCATTTTGAAACTATTAATTTACATAAACTTTTTATTCGACAAAATAACTGCTTTGTTTTTAACATAGAAACCCATGTTTCACTTCTTTATTAAAAAAAATCCATGTTTTGTAAATTTATTTTTGGCTCATTCAGATTAAAATTTTTAAAGAAATATGATTTTTACTTTACATAACATCAAATTAATTTAAGGAAAAAAATAAGACATTCCCTAGATGTACGTTGTTTTATGAAATACTTCTCGAATAAGTAACTAATGTAATTGACTAAGCTAAACAAATAAATTTTAATGATATATTTCAGATGAATGCATATTTTACTTTAAAAATAAGAGCTTAAGAAACGATATATTTTATTTTAATAATGTGCTACTGAAGGCTTAAAGAATACATTCGATTTTTTATTTCGTTACGCTTTTATTTTTAACTAAAGCAAAAATATACTCATGTACTAAATATGTATTATTATCAGGTTTCTCTGAATTCAAATATACTTTACATTTATTTTTTACTATCTCTACTTAGATTTAAGACATTATTAAATTATTGGCAAAATTGAATTAAATTAATTTAATAAAATAATTTAAAATCTGATTTTACATTAATAAAATATTCTAATTCTAGATTTATTTCACACTGGTTTAATTTTATATTATAAAGCAGTATACTTAGTTGCATAAAGTACTTACATTATCAAAATTGTAACATTGATTGAATGACTAAATTAATTTAAACACATAATTCAGTATTATGGTTTTAGAAGAGGGTATAATTTCGAGGAAATATAAAAATTATTATAAAATTAAATTTTCATCAAACAGTAAGTGCTATTTACATAGGGTTCATCCAAATTTAATGCAAATAAGAAAAATAATTAAAATAACCCTCCCCTAAAATATATAAATAAATATTCAAATGATAGACGTGTGAAGAAGAAATATAGAGTAAAATTGTATAAGTGTTATCCTAAAACTTTTATAATGATTTTAATTTTTTGCAATGTGTTTAGAGTACCATTTAATCATAATTTGAGATATTATTAATGCATGAAATACACAAATAAAAACATGCATTATATGAAATATTTTTTAATTCCGACTTAAGAGAAAGCAAATAAATTTATTTTAAGAATACAGGGATATTTCAATGTATTTTTTAAAATATTTTTAAGAAACTACCTTCCAATTTCTGAAAAAACTAGAAAAAATGAAATTTGCAATGTATATATATATATATATATATACCATTGCAAAAGTTATGTAGACATACAGTAATTTATCAATACCGTTCACGCATTCGTATGAAAATTTGTGACTTTTCTAATTCAAACTTAAGGAAAATATGACAATATTTTTTTACTCTCATGTCTAAAATGGAACTCTGTCATAGGTATTAGTTTCTACTTAAAAATATTTGTTTATTCTTAAAACTGAATGTACGTATCTGAAAATAGTTGCATCCATGCAGGAAAAAAAATTGGTTAAAAGCATAAGAAAATTTCACAGAACGTTTCATCGGTGCAATAAATGAATGTCAATTAATAGTAATATTTATCAATAAATTTTTTTTAATTACTATATGTCGTAACTTTTGAATACATTATTCATGGAACAATGAACCTAATTTATCTTATACAATCGTAAATAGGCACATATGTTAAATGACTTTCGAAGTTTTCATATCAGTTAAGGAATATGGATTATTACGTTAAAATGTTTTAAAATTGAGTTAAAATCTAGCATTATAATAAATAAATAGATTTAGAAGAACAATTATTAGAAATTTAAGAGTTTTGTCAACTGATATCTGTGAAAAAATTCACATTTTGCTACTTTGATCTTTTCCAAAAGATGAAAGAAGCAACTACTCTTCATATCCTTTAAACGACGCCCTTTGATAAATATTGTATTGATCCAGGAATGTACGAATTGGAGCCTTGTTACAGTCATTACAAGCAAATCATTAATGGCCAGAAGAGTGAGCAACAGAGCAGCAGAAATCCAACTGGCGAAATGATGCTAAATCCTCTAAGCCCAGATGATTCCGGGGGAAAATCATTTGTCGCTTCGAAATACCAAGGATCAAACGACATTCTTTCCGGGAGGTGGAGGGAAGATTATCCTTAGAGGACCCTTAATCAGGTGGACACTTAATTATTCGGACTTTCCACGTACAAGTCATTATTTCTCATTTGAGCTGAACTCATGATGGGACAGTAATATCTCCAATTACTTCATTCTGATGTAAAATAAAGAGATTAAATTGCATTCCATTCTTAGCTATAATATTTCGGTCAAGCGAATATCAAATTTTAGGTATCTCGTCTATCTTATTGATTCTGAAATTTTGAATATATTAGTGAAACCTAAGGAAAAACACATTACTTATTTTTTTTTTCTTTCAAAAATTCTACCTACCTAATGTTTTCACTTTAAGGTTACATGATATTCTTTTCAAAACCATTTTTAAGTGCAAAATGAATGCTTTTAAAAAAAATGAATACTTTTGTTCAGATTATGTTTTTAAACTGAATCTGATAAAAAGCCATTTTTAATGTTTTTAAAAATTAAAAATAATTGAAGTTTTTAAAATCTTATATATAATTTGTTCTTAATATTTTTAATTATTTTAAGTTATTTATATTTCTAAAATTATTGGGTGTAAAAGTAATTAAATATGGAATTGAAAAGCCAGCACTTTGTTGAATTTTAATAATTATATTTGTAACTAAACTTGAAAGAAAGATGTATTTCTTGAAACTTAAGCTGGGTCTTTATAATTTTCAAAATAGTTATAAATCTAAAATTTAAATCCATATTAAATTTCATAGGACATATGAAAATGTCTACAAAACTCTTCAACCCTTTATCTTGAATAGAAAAAAATGCCTTATTGAATAGATATTGAAGTATTGTTGTTCGTAACACCTATTTTTTCTCAGTTTTATGTTTGGGCAATTTAACAAGTTTGACTTTTCTTTATTTTGCTAAGCATTTTAATTCCTTTACTTTATTTTTAAAAAATATGTTTTCTCATAATCAATGAAATCAGCGTGGTGTTGATTGTGAACTGGTTGCAAGATATTTAACATCCTGAAGTTTTTCTAAGACTTTTATCTTCCAAAGTTAACCTCATATATCGCATTTTACAATGCAATCAACACAGGATTCTTAGAAGCTGTATTTTCAATTCAATGCAAAACATCATTGAATGCAAAACACCATCGGAATTTTGAATCAAACCCATAACACGACTCAATAGTTCAATAGATGTTAATCGTTTGTAAATTGGAAGAATTTAGATGGAATTTATTTTTTAATTAGAAAGTTTCTCCCCCCCCAATTTTTTTAATACTTTTTTCAATATTTTTAAGACTTACTTTCTTTCCCCGAATCAATACTGACTGGAAGGGATACCAGGAATTTACACCAGAAGAGCATATTTTATTGTACGGATTCTGATTAACATGTTGATCACTTAGACCTTTGCCTCCATTTCTATGCTGAATCTACCGCCATTGAGCCAAATAACTCGTAACAAATAATAAACACGTGTCGTAATACAAACATCTGGATGACCTTCGTATCAAATATTGAACTCAGCACTCAGGGTGTTGTATTACCGATGTTGTATTTAAAAAGGCAAATTTAGTTCACAGACATTCTTATCTCCAATACATCATTACTTCATTCTCTATCACAAAGAATATGAGACCAACAATTCAGCCTATTCAAAAGCTTGGGGAATGTCCTCTCACTAATAAACTTCCACCATATTACACTAGCATAATTACATAATTATCGTCCATTCAGCCATATGTACTTTTGATAATAGCAAGCAATATTTAATTAGCCACAAAAGATATGTCCATCTGAAATATTTTCCTTGTAGAAATTGGAGGTGTTACAAGTCTGTTACATGCAAATCCATATGCATGCCGTATTTCACCAACACTGAGTAGCAGAGTCCTAAGCATAACATCATTTTCACTAATATCATGTTTATGTAAAATAGAGAACTAAGAAATTCATGCTTGCTAACATCACTTGAGACTTGATGCAATTTAGTATTAATCAAATATTTAGTAGAGCCTGTTTTACTTATTTGTTAACTTTTAACACATACTGAATATGATTTATATGCAAATCAATTTATTTGACCAAAACAAAGATTTATAGATGCATTACTACAAGATTGTATAGATTGTATGTAATCAGTAAACAAATTAAATAAGTTTACACTATCCACTAAATTGTAGTTTTGTATATCAAATAAATTATCCGTTTTATCTACAATACTTGCGTTCAAAACATTTATATTCTAAAGGTCATAGCAGTATCAGCAGAGGGCTGGTTTTTAAAATATATTTCACTAATTTTCCATCTCTACAAAAAATTATGTCTCTTAACATTCCCAAGAACATTTCGGTCATTTTATTTTCTCTCCAGGAAGGAATTAATAAAATGCAAAGCTTCTTATTTATTAAATTTTGTTCAAAAACTATTATTGTTCTTTAAAAATACCATTTTACACATTAATTTCCTCAAGAAACTATAAGAACTCGAAAAAGAAATCCAAAGATAAGAAATAGAGATAATTTTAGCATTGAGAATTAAAGTTAATAACACTTTCACTATAGGAATTGATTTATTGAAAAATATTTTTAATTAATTGATTTTAAAATGAAATTAATGATTTAGAATGAAACCAAAAATTGTCATGCCCACTCAGCAGTCAGAAATTTAGACTGAAAACACTGAAAAAGTTGCAAATATCTTAAAGCTTTATTAGAATTCAGATCTGAAAATGTGAGCCAAATTTTCCAAATATACAATACCAAAAAATAAAAGAAATATATTGAATGTTTTTGTCAATTTAGATTACTTAGTAACTTTAGCATTATTTCCCATTCCTAATTTCTGCTCAGCGTTTCCCAAAAATATACTCATTTAATAAATAAAAATGTTTGATGTAATCGAAAATTGTATGTAATATCTAATATTCTAGAACTTAGTTACAATTCTTTATTCAAGAAATTAAAACACGACGTGATTTTAGAATATTGAAAGTTAACTTACTGTGTTAGCTTCAAATTCGTTACAAATATTTTTTTCCAATAATTGTACTTATTTGGCTGGGGGTAGTACCTGAAATTTCATATTCTCGGTACACTTTTTGACACTGTAAATTGATCGATGTTGTATTACTTAACGATGTCCAAAATGCACTTCCCAAATCGTTCAAATCCAACTAACATTTCATATTTATAGTCTGTTAATTTGTGTCATGTGTCTAATCATGTCCAAATAATTTTAACATGAATCATTTTAAAACAATGAATACTCTTACAGTGCATTTTCTATATATGCAATTCTCATGTGATGCTATTACCATCTGGATATTTCTATATTGATATTTTGTTACATTTGAATTTCAGTGTTTATTTTTTTAATTCTTTATAGGGTGAGGTTACATAAAGTCTTATTAATGGAATTTTTAGGCTAGGCTCTATATAAGAAAGGAAATTGATTTAACCGATTAAATAACATTGATGTGATGTTTAAGAGTTTCTTTTTCGGTAGTAAATATGTTTAACACCAAAATATCATGCCTCGTTAAGCTCTAATGTTTTAATTGTAATGGATTTTGTGGTAAGTACACTTCGCATATCCTAAGTAATGTTTAATTATTGTTAAATTATATTAAAATGCATTAATAAAACTTTGAATGAATATTGGGAATGGATTGTATTTAATAACAGTTATCACCTTACATGAAATGTATTAAAACATTATGTTTTTTTTCTTTTTACCAGAAATTGATATAGTTTTAATTATTTGGAAAAAAAAAATTCATGTAAATTTTATTAACATAATTATTAATTTAAATTAATTAAACCGATAACTGAAACAAGTTTGAAAAATTTGCAAGTAATTTTAAGAATCAAATGATCTTTTTAGTAAAATTCTGTATAACATATTTCATTTCTTCATCCAACATATTTCGTATATTTTCGTTCATTTGTTCCTTCAATAAATCTTGAATTAGAAAAAAATAAATTTTAAAACAACTTAATTATTGAAAAGTCTTAGAAAATATATTTACAACAAGGAATTTCATTTGATATATCTCAGAGATTTATTTTAGAATTATATATAGCAATTATGTTTGAATAGAATTTCTTAATTTCAGCAAGAAAAATAAAATCTTGCTTTCTACACACTGCTTTCTGAAAAAATATGTATTTTTAGTCTGAATAAAATTATGAAAATAACTATGACCTTATTTATAGATAAATAGAATTTTATATAATAAACAAGTTTAGTCTGAAATGAAAAATAAATATTAAGGATAACCTTTAGAAAGAAGTAATATTTTATAAGAATATGTATTCCATAGAAAATAATGATAGTTTATTAATTGAGTACTTCATAAATTTCTTACAGTAGAAAAGCTGTTATTTCTGTAGCCCGTTTTATTTCAGCAAACATACTAAGCCTCTTTTAAATATAAGTATGGTTTTTGCCCAGTGGAAAATCTAAGCAATTCCCTTAGTTATTAAATTTTGAATAAATGATAGAATCCTTTCTGAGGAAGAAAAGTACAGATATAAATTATTATTTATTTATTTATCGTGAGATATGTGTATTAAGTCAATTAGTCTAGAATGAAGTAAAACAAAATAAGTGTACTATCATAGGTATTGTATTATACGCCGAATAGCGATGAAGAATATTTAAAATTGTTTCATTGTCAAGGATTTGGTCTAACAGTAGCATAGAAACATTCTCAAAGAACGAAAATATATAAATACTATTATTAGGGATACATTTCTTCATGGTGATTAAGAATTTGTAAAATATTCTCTCACTAATATTTTAAGTTAACACGTTTTTCTCATATTCAGCTGACAATTAATGTAGTTTTATTCTTCAGAAGATTTTAGTTAATTATTCAAGTATTAAGAAATAAATAAATCATTGTACCCTTTAGGAAGAAGTATATTGATTATTTTCATATCAGACAAAGTTGATTTTAATATTTTAAAATGTGTTTTGCAGTACTGAAGTGACTAACATATACATCTTTAGAATTTCTTCTGAATTTAAAGAAATGTTTGGAAACAATGATAACAATTTTGAGAATTTCAAAAAGTTAGAAGATCACATTTTATTAATAGAACAATGTTATTTTCCCTGTTTATAAAAAGAAAGTTACACAGTTAAAAAAAGAAAGTTAAAAGAAAGCCCGCACTCGCATTTAAACTTATCTAATATGTATAAATTCGAAGAATTTATCTAATATGTATATAGTTTCATTGTATCTTTATAATTATCTATATGATTCTATCTAAATATAAATATCTAAGAATGTTTATTCATATACACAGGAATGATTTACTGCTGGAAAATTTACTTTTAACTTTTTACATCCATCAAAATCTAATTGTACGGATTCATAAGATCGGCTATGGCTAATTATAGTATTATTTCTTATATTTAAAATAATTTGCTTCTGTTTCTTAGCGTTTTAGTCGACGTAAAATTAAATCAAGAAGCATAGTTTTAAGCACTTAAAACTTAAGATCTACAGCAGCATCTCGTACAATACAGCGAACAATTATTATAAAATCAATTAAAGTATAACAAAAAGACCCGTGCTTGATTGAAATGTGTTATTAATAGTTGTAATTTCATGTTAACCCAAAACAAGACTTTCTTATTGTGCCTCCTAGAATTAGAATTTGATTAATTACGTTCTTGGTCTTCAATCCCACAAGACCTCATTTCAATGGAAATAGTTTGCTATTCATTTTACACATTTTTTTCCATATACCTAAGTAAGCATTTAAATTATGATGAAATGACATGCTATTCTTTAAATTTTATTTAAGTTACTTGACTTATTGGAACGTTTAGAATTCTTCTGAAAATCAGGCTATTTATAAATATTTATGTTTATTCTGAATGAAAAGCATTCCAATGTAACAATTGAAAAAACCAACCTTTCTGTACCCAAATTAATATGATATAAGAAGTCACTTCTCGTCTTATCTTTATTTACTCTATGACACACACACATAAACGCATATATATATATATATATATATATATATATATATATATATATATACATACGTGTGTATGTAATATTCCGAATTCCAAAATGATGAGTACTTGGGTTTGAGATGAATAATTTATTTGCATCGATTACTACACAAGCAATTAAATGCAATTAATAAAAATGATGTGAGCAATACTTACAACACAAATAAGCAAAATTTGTTATAGATAGACAGTTTAAGTGCATTTATGTGAAAAACGTACATTCAATGGTAGCTCTAGTATCTAAGGAGGGACATGAGACACACCCTGTGTCCACTCAAGTTCTGCAATGGCGTTTTATCTCGTAAAATAACTCTTCTCTCCTTCGCTCAGAAAATCGCAGAGCTCCCTGGTGGTGAGGCGAGTCTCGTTGTATGGCCGAGATATCAACAATTCAATAATCGTGTAAGAGAAATAACTAATAGAGTTAAAATATGTTTAAAAAATAGAAAAAACTTTGAATATGATAAAATTTCTTCAGTTATTTTTAACTAATAAGTTTCACAAAGTCCCTTTAAATTTAGAACTGGGGTTAATGTCTCAAATACTTACTTAACTACAAATGGATATGTCATATGAAATAATTAATAAAATACTATTGATTATTTTTATAACGGCTATTATAAAAATAGATGTAAAATCATTCACTATATAATAGATATATTTTTTTTCTATTCATAGTGATGATTTAGAAGATTTGTTTACTTCCAAAAATTTAAATGTTTCAAAGAAGGTTATTTTGGCTATCTATAAATGATTAAAAATTAATATTTCTACATCTTATGAGAAATATGAATTCTTTTATTAATCTTGTTCTAAAAGAAAATTATATTTGTTATAATGATAAAAAATATAAGCCAAATTATCATATATAGAGAGTCATTAAAATTCAAGTTAATATTTATCTATATTTCTTTGAATATAAATTTATAGTTAACAATACTTTCAAATTATTGTTTATATTGATGATATTATTGTTTCTATCTCAATTCTAAATGAGGTTTCACTTTTTTTGGGTACGCCTTTGTGACTTATACTTTTATCCGTCATATTTAAATCTGTTGAAAAATAATGCAAATTTTCGTGAAACAGATTTCTTAGATGTTTATTTAATATTGTTATTATTGTTAATAATGAGATTATTAGTAATGTTTATGAGATACTTATTGTTTCTACATTATTGAAGGGCTATTTGTTATAGCAATTTAAGTTTATATATTTATATTTTGTGAATATATTTGCCTATCAATTTTCAAAGGGAATAATTTTTGTATTTTTTCCTCACAGGCAATTTATTCAATTTAATATTATTTTTAATATTTTAATTATTAAATTATTTTTATTCTTCTTTTTTTAAATTTTTTTTATTGTTTTTGGAACTGTATTTCCTCCTTTTTTCTCTTTCCCTTGATATCTTAAGATATTATTATTTTTTTAAAAATGTGTTTAAACTTGTTTCTTCAATAAATTGGTCATTTGCATCTAGATGATGACACATTTTAAAGCTTTGTTTGTCATATAATTTTCATTCTTATAATTTTTAATGAAGTTATTTATTTATAAGCTAATTCTTAGGTTCTTAAATATGTTAAAGATTGTTTCTCATCTCAATAATTTTTTTGTTAATTATTTTTAAGCAAATATTTTTTGGTCTTTTTAAAATCAATCCATCTATTTGTATGTTTCATTTAAACTTAGTAAATCAGTTTTTATTACGGTGGTTAATTCCTTCTTGGAGTAAAGAAGGTACGCTTTTGGAAAGGAAATTGTGTAACGTTATCTATGATTGCAAATGCTATATAATAGTTATATTTGTTTCATTTTGTTACAGATTACAATTTTTTTTGTAAGATTTTGTAAAGAGTTTTTTCTGTTTGTAATTTGACTCGTTTTAAAGTTTCAACGTTTTATAATATCATAATGTGTCGTTGGTATGTATTATGTTTGCTTACCTTTGTGAATATATTTTGGATTTCTTCAGTATTACTCCTTTTAGTTAAGAATTTTAATTGCTGTTAAAATTTTGGAAATGATTAGTTAAGGATAAATTAGTGTTTTGTAGAGTAATTTAACATGTTACTATGTTTTACCTTCACTTTTCTTCTGTTGTTAAATTTCTAATTTCTGATTTGTTACCATCTTTTTTATAATATAATTCATTGAAGGTGGATGATTTGATATGTGATTAACGGTTTAAACGCACATTATTCAACTCCAAAGTGGGGAACAGCATTAATTATACTATATCCATTTTCTAAGTTTTCCTTTTCTATCAATTTGATTGGTTTTAAATTGTTTGGTTCACTAATAATTTGTTTTGAAATATTGGGTTTTAAATTTTTGATTTTTTGACTATTAATTAAATTTTTATTTGATTTGCGTAAATATTAATTTGTTTTTTAGTTATTTCACTAAATATTTAGTTTTTCTTTAACTTTATTTGCTTTTAAGTTTTGGAAATTCTAAAATGTTATTATGTTATGAATTATGTTTGCTGAATGTACTATTTGTTTTTTTTTATTCCTGTATATATATATATATATATATATATATATATATATATTTCTCACCCAATTTATCCGAATGGAAAGAAATAGAAAAGCCCAATTTTCTCAAATGAATGCAAGGCACACAACTAAATTAGAAGACCAATTTTTAGAAAAAAGCTTGTCAGAAAAGTCTTTTAGATTCAAATGATAGAAATAGACTCAAAAAGCAATACATTTACATTGATATACATATACATTATTTAGTTTTGAAAAGAAAGATGTTTTTTAATGAAATTTCTGCAAAATTTACAACGTTAAGAAAAACTGTATAATTAAATAAATAAAAGTCATAATTGATTTTTATTTGATGCATATAGTTCTTACTCCCTCTAAAGTGTAATTGATAGAAAAATAACTATTATTTTCAAAAAGCAATATTTTATATGGTTTTGAAGTTGATGTTAATGAATTTTCATCAAAATTACTATATGCTTTAGATTAAAAAATGACTGAATAATATGTCTAAATCTAACTGTCTTAGAACCTGTTGTTCATTACACTCCTAAGAACTCCTTAAATATGTAAAAGAATTGTATAGAACTTAGTTGAATTGCTTTGGAGATATCACATTTTTCGTACATGATTTTCAGCGAAAATTTCATTCTTCAAAAATATATTTAAAAATATAAATTGATAAGTTATTGAAAGTTAATATCAAAGAAACAGTTTAATATCTCCAGTTTTATATTGAATTTTTTTCTCATCCTTAATAGTGATGTTTCGTTTTATTTAATGGACCTAAACCTTCTTGTGGAAGTTTTTGTTGATGGCAGTGAGAGCTGTTTTAATTCTTCAAAACACATATGACAAGGATCAGAGACTAATTTTTCAAAAATTAAAAGCAGGAAAATTTTATAATGACAAACATTAGAAATAGACTTATTATATCACAAACATTTGAATGTATATAAATATATAATACTTGTAGGTCTTAAAAAAATGCTTTTTACAAAATTTCAGCAAAATTTCAATATCAAGGAAAACAGCACAATTTAAAAAATAATGGGCATAAAAAATTGTTGAAGTATATATATATATATATACTTCAAAACCTCTTTGAAGTGTCACAAACTGAATGCTAAGAAATATTTCAAAAAACAATATTACATAAGCATTCGAAGTTGACATTATGATTTTTCGTCAAAGTTAATTAATACTTTAATCCGAAAGTCTCTGTGAAATATGATTCAATGTAACTATATCGAAATTTGGGGTTTGTAACACTCTGATGGTTTTTTTAAAATATGCGTACCTGATTTCATTCAATTTAACCTGAATGTTGAAGAGATACCCTAAATTTCATGCAAACATTGTGAAACTTTTATTAATTTAACTTTCATTTTCAATGTATTATATTATACATTAGTCTTCATCTAAATCCTGCTGCTGTATTAGGGTCTATTTTCACTCAAAAGTAACTTAATTTTGTAAAAGAAACCATTTAAAAATATAGCTATTATGTTGTGACTTCATGAACGTGCTCAGTTTGCTATTCTATGAAATGTTTTCTTTTTTATTTTTGATTGCAATATAAGCCTATTTGTCAAAAACATGACATTTGTTTACATGAACAAACAAAAACATTTGTTTACATGAACTGTGATTGGGTTCTTTTCGACCATTATGATAAAGTACATAGATTTAGACTCAAAAAGCACAATTTTTTTTAAATGTAATATGATCATTTCATGTATTTATAAAAGGGAAACATATTTATTATTATTGTAAATTATAAATATAGATATATGTATTTATTAATAATAATTATTTATGGTTACATTTTATTGTTAGAAACGTGTAATTGTGACAGATAGTTACACATAATTGTTTAGAATTCTTAGAAAGCTCCAAAAAACAGTTTGAGGGAATTCTCTTCTATCCTTTTATCTCACACTGTCTGGAGAGGTGTGAATGTCATAACCAATGCTAAACTTTAAAATATTTTTTGATTAAATTTCTGTTTTCCTTGCAAAAACTTCGCAATTTTGAAATGCGCCTAAGAATTTTGTGTGAGTAGTAATTCTGATACCTATTCCAAATTATTACAATGATTTTTTTTTACTATTACTATAGGTCGATTTGTACAGATCTTTATTAGGTGAATGATTTCATGTTATTTAGCTATAGCTGCTTCAGATGATGAATACAATACATAGGAATTTAAAGATCATATTTCTAAGGCATCTGCATAACATTCGAATGACGATGAATATGAAATTCAATTTATGAACAGTATAAATTTCTCCAAAGACAAATCGATTCAGAATAGGAGTGACATATGGGTGGATATATTGCAAAAACTATTTACTCCTAGGGTATATCTGGCAGTTTGATAAACAGTTTCGCTCAGAGGAAATTAAAATTACCCTTAAAATTTACCTTGGAAGCCAGGAACCAAGCCATATGAGAAGGTCCAGGGTCTTAGGCTTGTTTTTGATTTTGTTTATTGTCTAACGAGACATAATACAAAATGTGATAACTTCTTTTCTTTACATATACTTGGACAGATGTTACTGTAAAGGAGTATAACTATGACAGGAACAATGTGAAGAAAAATAAACCTTCCATTCCTCTTGAATAACTCCAAACTAAAAACTTTCACGGAGGATTATATACCTGTTTTATTCATACCCAAAAGAAATAAATGTGTAATTAGTCAAAGCACTCTAAAAAAAGTTGTCAATTCAGATTCTACAAAACTACAAGTTATCCTTGAATATAATTTTACAAAATGTACTTTAAGCTACTTCGATAAAATACCTTCCTGCTATTTTTATAGATGAAAAATTAACAGATGGTCAATCGTTTTATTTTCAAATATTCTTAATATTTGAGTAGTAAAAGGGTACATAATATTCCTGGTAGCAAATCCTAATTTGAAACAAAATATCATAGAGAAGATGAAGAGTTTTCATCGAAGACTTAGGTATGGCGTTATTACAAAGCCATATTTGTAAAAGAGATGTACCCCTACGACAAGAAGCTGAGCTGCTGCTAAATTAGTGAAAAGTGTGATAGGGCACTTAGGAAAATGGGGATAGGGAAGACATTGAAAGATCTATTACCGAAGATCAGAGCTTGACAAGCACAAGCAGGAATTTCAAAATGTATGTATGAAGTATGGTAATTACATTTGTAAGACATACGTGATTCAAAGTGTACAAAAAGCACTTCGACAGTTGTTGAATGAGGAAAATTTTACTATATAAGAAAAACAGTAATTAGCAGGTACGTTTGCCCATATGTACACCATAAACATTGAAAAGAATAGAATTTTTAATGTATTTCAATTACTTCTATTATTTTAAAAATTTAATATATGTGATAAACGTAAAAAAAATATTTAATATAATTTTATATTAGATTTATTTCGTGTAAAAAATGGAAGTTTTCGTTAATTTAACATTTATTTAGCTTAACTTCTTTAATTCAATGCGGATAAATAGGCATAAAAATGAAGTGTTTTATGTCAAATACATCATTAAAACACAATAGTAATTGTTCTATTAATTTGCTCAAAAATTGAAAATGAAAGTATTATTAGTGATTGAAATAAGAATCATTAGTCCCATTTGGACTCGAACACAATTTTTGTATAATCAAACTGATCACTGAAACTGAGTTAAATTAATTATTCATGTAAACTGCTCTTTTCCATTTAGTAAATACTTAGATTAATACCCAACTATTTTAACTAAACTAACAAATCTGCAAATCGTATACCTGTCTATTAGTTCAAAAACCATACTTATACCAAGAGTTTGGGGAAAATAATCTTTATCTACCTTAATGATATTATTTTCATTTATTCTAAATTTATAAGATTTATAAAATATTCACAACACACAACGCATATCATATCAATATGGGATACTCTTTAATGCTGATAGTTGTGTTAAAAATTAAAATTACATATACATTGTAAATGTAATGAAAAATTTTAATCTTCATTCAAATTGTGGAAATTACGGTAATAAAGTAACTTTAATAATAGTAAAGTAACTTTATATCGTATGATGTATTTGTATGAAAAAAACTACAAATAATATGCTTTAACAAAAGTGAATTTTGATAGCAGAGCCATTACTCTTTTAGAACATTTTTATGACATAAAATAAAATTATTCAGTGGAACTCAGAAGCGATGTAATCATAGAATACTTAATTTATGAAATTAAAATTAAACAATCTTTCTTCAAGTAAAGAAGTTTATGATAAATTATCCTTTTGATATAATGAGAAATCTTCATTCCCGCCCTTAATTTAGCTAATAAATTAATCAGTTAACAAAAAACCTAATAAATAAAATTCTCTTTTATTTGTATTTAATTATTATAATGCAAGTGATAAAAATGCTTTGCATAATCAAAAACATAATTCATGTTGATGAGAGGGTAGATGAAATTAGAGTATCATTTAAAACTGCAATTTCCATTATATAGATTTTAGATGATTTAAAAATAATTTAAGATAAAATATTTCTTAAAAAATTTATAATTTAAAATATATTTTTTATTTCATATTTAATATTCGGTAAAACTTTATTTACACGCTTAAAGTTTTTATCTAATTGTGATTCTATTATTTCAGGTTGTATAGAAAATTAAAATTTTATACTAAATCATGGTGGATATTCAATAAATTAAATGAAACAGATATTCAGATATGTTTGGTTTCTGCATAAAATCAAAAATAATAATTATTGAAAAAGTTTTTTTTTATATTAATTTTAATCTTAGCAATCAACGTCATGCATAGATTAATGAAAATAAATATTTCTTTTATTCAACGATATTGCTTAGACTCTTTGTAAAATTCTTTCATTTATCTAGATTTTTCATCAAAATATATTAATATATTTATTAAAGTATCTAAAATAGTCAAACAATAATTCTTTTAAAAATGTTCCGCCAAAAATCTTTTAAAAATGTTCCGGGTCTCCCGCGTTCGGGGGAGGGAGGCGCAGCTCCCTCTGCGGAGGGAAGCCCGGGGCCGCCACCCCGCTGGCGCGGTGTGGCAGTGGGGCGGTGCGGTGCGGAAAAAAGCCCCGATCGCCGCGAAACTTTCGGAAAAGAACGTCCTCCGTTCGGAGAAGCGATTCTCACCGTAAAAAACGAAATCCGAGCACTCCTTCTGCCGGATTTTCGACTCTACGTCCGTTTCGGGTCCGTTTTCCGGAGTGGAATAAAAAAAGAAATTACGAGCGGATTTTTTCGAAATTCGGCGTCGAGGGTCTCCGACACGCGCACTTCGCGAATCGATGCAGTTTTCGTTTCAAAAACGCGTTCGCGAGAGCGTTTTCGGGCAGGGAGTGAAACTTCGCCGTTTTGCACGCGAAACTCGAAGCCACTTCCGGTCCGGATCCGACCCTCTCGATTTCGGCGAAAAACTCGACGGAATTCCGTAGCACGCGTCCGAGTGGACCATCGTTTGGGTTTTTCAAAGAATCGCACGGTAATTAGGGAGAAAAGTGAAAGCGGGAAAAGTGGACCTTTTTCTTCGGAATTTCCGACCCCCGGTACCTTTCCCGGAGCCGAGCGGGTCGTTTTCGACTCCCCCGAAAAACCTTTGCACATTCCGGCAGAGGGACTCCGGATATTAAAAAAATAATTGGTCTATTTGAAAACTTTGGCCATTTGAAGAAAGGCATACTGATATTTTGATATTTTTAAATTTGCATATAGTTTTTAATGTACATTTATTTTTTGACTAATCAGTTCAAAACACAGGTCGTCATTAATATATATATATATATATATATATATATATATATGTATATAACTAAAGAGAATATAGTTCAAAGAAAAATGCCACCAATTTCAATATAGTGCTTGCTGCCGGTAATTTATGATGAAGTAATGCGTACTTTAGAGTGTCCCAGTGTCTTCCCGTGTTAACTGTACGATTTCTCACAATTCTTCAATTTTCCAATACCATGTTTGTTCAACACATGTAGGAGGGGGAGGGATATTTTCTTTGTTCCACTCTCTGTTTGGTGAGGAACATTAACGAAGCTCATCCCCGACTGGAAATCTCGGGATTAAAGGTCTTAGTTTGGCCGAGGGTAAACAATTTTTTATTCTGCATTTACTGCAAGGCTGGCCCTAGGTGGTAGGTGATTGCCTTTGACAGCAAAAATAAGGAATAGAAAAACCGTCACAACCAAAGTTCAAAAAGCCCACGAAAATATACTTCAATTACTTGAATCTATGAAAAAAATTACTAGTAACATCAAATACAATAGAAATTGGCAGGCTTGAGGGTACTATATATTATGATAGACTTGATTTAACCTGATTATTCAAATGTAACCTAAATCGACTGGGTTCTGGATATTTCTATACGTAAACTGTGAGGTGCGTCGTCGCACAGATAGTCGTCTTCATCAAAAGGCAGGCATGGTTCGCTTTTCCCCGCCAAGTTACTCCAAAAAAAGTACAAACAAAATTACGCAAAGTGTTGTTGCTCAAGTCGGTGACAGATCAACCCAAATTTCTTATAATGTTCAATTTCAGGTCTTAAAATTTTGGTTATTGTTAAAATCAGTGGAATAGATAGCAAAGAAAAGAGGACATCAAAAGTACTTTGCATATAGCAGAACAAAGTACTACAAAAGTTCGCATTTATTAGTATATTTGTACATGCTGAGCTGATAAACACACTTTTTTGCATACATGAGAGATGAACTTCCATTCGAGCTCTACAAAAGTAAAAAAAAAAAAAAAACCGTATTCATGTTTTCATGGCATTCTCGAAGAAAAACGAGAAAAATGGGTTATAATTACTCTGAAGAAATTATCCCTTTTGAAGAGAAATAGAGTGGGTATCTTGTTGCGATAAGTAGCTTGTAATTTGTAACTACAGTTGCATATGGATTATTACTTAATTTTACAATATATTTATAAATAGCTTAATATAAAAATAAATAATTTTAATATCCCAAAACTAGGATCAAAAATAAAATAAAATGTAGTTATTTTGACTGATAATGTTTCTTTTATGATTAGTTGTAAATGATCAACACTGTCAATGTAAAATATTTTAATTGTATTTCTTCAAAACTTTAAATAATTTTAAACGAATAGAAAATGTTTTAATCTTTCTTATTTTTTAATTTTTGTATTATATAATTTTGTTCTCTCTTTGTGTTATATAAGCATTAAAAAAGAGTAATAATCACTATATATGTTATTGTATTGTATTCTAAGACATCTGAAAAATACTTTATGTTATGAAACTAAAGTTGAAAATTTTTTGTTTCTGGTTACTACAATTAAGATGGCTATATATAATACTTTTTAAACAGAATTTTTCAAGCTGCCAGTTTAAAGGAATATTGTATGAAATCTCCTCTTCAATTATGGGGGCTAAGACTGAAAAAACATGTATCGTTTTAATATATTATAACATTCTATGAAACACTAATACAATTGGTAATGATACAAATTGCAAACATCACAGACTAGAATTTAAAACATAGTGACAACGTTATGTTTCTTTTGATTCAAAGAAATTGAAAGAAACTATTTAAAGAGAAAAAATATGTGAACCCATATATATATATATATATATATATATATATATATATATACATGTGTGTGTGTGTATGTATGAAATTTTATATTATAAAAATTATATATTCTTAAAACCATATAAATTTTTTTCTACGTTGACTGATGTTTCGTAAATGAAATGTAAAGTGTCAGCGACTTGAATGGCATTTAACATGTTAAACTTTCAGAGTTATGTTTACTTCATTAATTTTGCTTTGTTACTATTGTAGTTTTTTTATTTACTTTATACCCTTTCCTTTCCTTTTTCAATTTCCGGTTTTTGAAAAGAAAGTTAAGTGACACGCATTTTTTTCTTCTTTTCTATTTCATTTAATTTAACTTCTTCTTTTCACTTAATCTGCACGGCACGAACTTTTATTATCATCATGTTAATGCCTCTGTTCTTCTTTTTAACTTGTTATAATTGGTTCGTTGAAAGTTTCTTCTTTTGTTCGATAGCTATAATGTGTTTTCTTTTTTACTTAAAAAGAAATGTACTTATGATGGTAAAAGGAAAAACAAAGAAACGAAAATATAAATGGATAAAAAATAATTATATGTTAAGAAATAAATTTAAAAGATAAATTTAATGAATAAATACTCTGCAAAATCAGGAAAACAATAAATTTTAAATCCCTTGTAATTTTAAACAGAAACATGTGTTTTTGTTCAGAAAATCTTGTTTATTTTAAAAAAATGACCAACATTGTATCAATATGCATGATGAGACATTATTTTTACTTTTCCCGCACCTTTATAAACTTTTTATACGGTTCTGTAAATTAATTATTTTTTTCACTTTTTGTTGTGCTTATAGCAAATCAATAAAAACGAAAGCTTTATTTTATAATTCTGTATATTTAATTCAAACATTAAAGTACTAAAGAAACCGTACACTTAGTGAAATTTTAGTCAAATACAAAATTTAAAAAAAATAAACCATATTACTTTTTTGAGTTATACAGTAAAATAATTTAAGTATTTCATTAATAACTTAATTTACCTGAAAGTGCATAGAATCTATCATGTTCAAAATTTGGCTTCATTTTATGAAACTTAATCTCATAATACATGAAGTAAAAAATATGTATTTATACTTATACAAGTGTTAGACGCATTTCTACAAGTTTATTCTTCTCCTAGAAAAATACATGTGGAGATTGATCCATTAATGGTGAGGTGATTAATTTAGAACAAATGAATTGGTTTTGAATAGTCTACTTTTGTCTAGCAATTGCTTCGGGTGATAGTAATTCAGGACAGTAAGGATTCAATAACCGTAATAAAAAAATACCATGCATATTTAAGTTGTATATATCAGAATATATAAAAACTGTTTTATTTTTATTTCAAATGATTTAAATAAGGATCAATCAAAGCTTTTATTGATGGTATGTTTTCTTCTTTAACATGAAGCTCTTTAATTAACTTGAAATTTGCTTAGTCTTACATTAAAACATTTCTTAGAATACATATGCATAAAAAAATTCAAATATATTTTAAACATGTTATTCATCAAAATGTATAGAAAGAATATGATTAGTTATATGCTTAGTAAATTTTCAAAATTTTGAATAACTTTTTTTTCTAATTTGAAACTGAAAACAATATCCCATGTTTATATGAGTTAAGAGTAATGTACTCTCATATTCTAATAAAAAATTTAGCTTCTTTCATATCCCGCAAGAATTGGCATAAATCTGTCAGTGTTTTTCATTCTAAAAATAGGCAGCGATTATTTTTTTACTATTATTTTCCTACCCTATTCATCTATGATAACATGAAAAAACACAGTGCTGCCTTTATCATTTATTATTACACTTTTAGTTTAATTTGTATAGTTATTTGTTTGATTATTATTTATCGCATTTTTAGACTTATTTGCACTTCTATTTCAATTGTTACTTCTTATTGCAATCAAAACAATGGGTTGCTTCTAGAAACCTACTTCATAAAAAGCAAGAGGATTTTGTTGCCCTATAACGTTTCGGAGAGAAATTTTGGAATGCGATTGACATCTTTTAAAAAAAGGAAAACAATCTTTGAAGGATGTAACAGTAAGTTTCAAAATTTTCCTTTCCTAATAGCGCGTATACATCACCTAAATGGATTTTTCTTGAACTGTCATCGTACAAGTATATATTAAGCGTGTTATGACATGAGTTCTATCAATTTTCCCTTCAGTTAATGCTTTGAGAATTTTTAATTGTATTTATCTGTATTAAAATTTACTACTAGTGAATTAAATATTATAATGAAAATATTCATGCGTGTGTTAAAGTGAAATCAAATCCAACTAGTTAGGAGGATAACGATAAATGGCGCTTTGTTCATACATCTTCAGGACAACATACAAATAGCAGTGTTTTGAATATAACAGTACAAACAAATACACAGCATTTGTATAGTTTTGTGACAAATTTACAGGAACAAAACACACTTTTAAAAACACTCCCAGTTATAACAGAAATATTCGGCTCACCAGCTTACTGGTTCTCATTACGTACTTCCTCCGCAGTAATACTCTGCACTTCCAGGGTAGGCTACGGCTATTCTCGGTAGATTCACGCTGCTTATCATCAAATACACCGAGCAAGCTTCACTCAAAAATCTGTTCATTATCTGTTTATTATTTTAACCTTAAATAAAGCTCATATAGGGATTATATTCAACAATTCTGTGAATGGTTGAATTTATTTTAAAACTTTAGCACCCCCCCTTCCCGTTTTTATCACTTCATACTTTTGCCATTACTAATAAACTTTTTAAAAAATTGCCCTAAAGTGAAATTACACAATCATTAGAACAAAATATTTTTCCACAAAGTTTGTTAGTTTTAGTGTTCTCCGATTGACAGTAAACCTAGATAATTAAAAATTGTACTATCTGTAAAATAATAATAATGCGAATGTGGAAACAAGGTAATTATCCAAGGTCTATATCCAAAAAGAGGAAAAACAATTTTTAAGCAACTCCAAAAATTTTTTTGACTTTAAATCAAATGAAATTGTAATTTAAATATTGATTAGGAGGTAAAAGAATGACAGATTTAGAAAACGAATTGGAAATTGCATCTGTAAAGGGCTATACATGATCTTTTCCCATATCACATTTATTCTCAAAAGCAAATAATCCTAATATTAAGGTTTATTAAGTTCTATCATAACTTGTTTTAAGCTGAATAATATTTTAGATTTTAAATTACATGCATCCACTAATATGTGAGATGATATTTAATATTTTTATTCTGTGAATGTCTATGTGTTCATGTGTATTGCCGCATAATATATATAAGAAGAAATGATTATAGAATGGAATGAATCCTCAAACACAAATTAAGAGAAATATATCAAAGTGCCTGATTAAAAGCAAGTGAAATACTGAATATGTTTGATACTTGCAAATTTAAAAAAAAAAATTCATAAGATATTCAAATGAATGAGAAATGGAGATACAACATGTACAAAATAACGAAACTAATTTTTAAATAAAGTTAAGGGTACCTTCTTCCTTACATTTGAAAATTAAAATTTGTTATTCATCTTAAAAGAAAGTAGAAACACTTTTATTTATTAAAAATAAGTAATGACAGCTTCCTTTTTTTAAAAATTAATACTGATTTATGCGTCTTTGGTGCATATAAATTATTCAATATATATATGTTAATATACATATCTAGAGTTCAAAGTTTAGAAAAAAAATAAGTATCATATATTTATTCAAATTTCATATGTGATTTATATTTCATATATTTTGAGTGTACAGATGCCTGGCAGTTCGATTTCCTTACAAAATATTGTTATGTAAGGCTTGATTAAGTTCACTGATATTAATATACGAGTTTATTATATCAAATTAGCTCATACACAGCATATTACATTCCAAGCGATGTAGAAAATTTTCTATACTTTCTTATTTGCATAGAATAATTACTCAAACTAATAAATTATTCACCTTCGAACTTCAAAGAGATATTATATTTCTTATCATCTAAAGTCTACGATATATCTTAGCAATTGATGTCTTTTTAAAGATATTATAAATATTTTTCTTATCGAATTGAAAAAAGAATACACAAGTTTTATATGCAAGCTAATTCTTAAACCTACAATTTGCAGATATCCAAATGCGAAATTTCAATTCCTTGGTATTATACCGTTAGTGAATTACTATTATGTGGTATATTCTTTTAATAATTTTAAACACTGTTATATTTATTATTATTTAATTTTCAAATAGGTAAACATAAGAAAAAGATTAATAATCTTCCTAAAACATATGTAAGTGGGCAACTGATGATAGCTTCGAATTCTGAGGTGGATACAACAGACACTTCGTTCTCAAAGGTATTTTGAATTATTATTAGGAATTAAAGATATGCCTTTTTTATGTACAACAGTCACAGAAGTTAATGATTTCTGTGAAGAAGGAAGGTGATAAACACTATCCTCAAGTTCTTGCAAATGATGTATACAGAAATTAAATGTTATTAAACACATTTATTTTAATAGTTTATTATATTGTTTTCTTCATACATAAATGTAAAAGTACCAAAGTACCAGTAACGTGTAAGTTTGTACTTTGATAGTTACGGGAAAATAAATAAAAATATTTTTCACTATTTTGCTCTCCCAGTACAATTATAGGTTATTCAAACAAGTTATGGTTAAATACATTTACTACATTTTAAAAAATAAAATAATAATCTAAATTATGATTTTTTGTAGATTACAACTGATAAAAACTACTTCAATATAATACATAAGTAAGCTATTTTAAATAATCCAGAATCAAATTATTTTCGATATTATGATGTAAAGAATTTACAAATAGCAGTCTACTTTTTGAAAAACACTATGCCATATTGATTATATTATAAACTCATGTTTTTTTCCACACAGTATGTCAACCATTTTGAATCCCTTAAATTTTCTTATGAAATTCTTTGATTTATTTTAAAACAATAGAATAAAATTTTACACTGACTCATTTAATAAAATGAGTGAAATTTTAAACATGTTGTAAGATAATAAAAGGGAAGCTAAAATGGTGGTACAATTATAGAATTAAAATGTAATGAATAGCTGTAATGAATACTTTATGGGAAATAATATATATATACTGTATTTTAACGTTTCTAGAAGCAACACGAAAGCTATTAGCAACCATTATCATAATTCAAAATCTCTGTCAAGTGACGAGACAACTCCTGAGCTGACACCATACTCACAAAACTTTCACAGCTAACCAAACGAATGAACTTAGAGCCTTGAGTGACTTAACTTGCTGTCTGGGATAAAACTATATTGATTTTTAATCCATTTTTTGTGTTTCATGTATTATTTATTACATTTCTTTTACTGTTTTCTACAC
The DNA here is from genome assembly GCA_019974015.1 of Nephila pilipes. Classification (NCBI taxonomy): domain Eukaryota; kingdom Metazoa; phylum Arthropoda; class Arachnida; order Araneae; family Nephilidae; genus Nephila; species Nephila pilipes. The sequence goes on along the minus strand of BMAW01015349.1, from coordinate 102,089 downwards.
TTATTTGTCCATTTATGTAGTTTTATAATAAATTTTATCTTCTGCACTTAATTCAAATTGTTCCATTGTATTCGCAATACATATTATATATATATATATATATATATATATATATATATTAGTTCTATCGGAAAATTCTGTCCGTTTCTGTGGATGAAGGCATTCATTAGTCATTTATTAGCTCATTGTATACTTTAAACTCGTCTTAAAAACATTTTAAGGTTAGAATAACTTGTTTACTCCCAAAAAACTAAAACTTAATTTTTTTTTACAATTTTAGGTGACATTGCCAGTCAAATACCCGAACAGGTACATATTTGACTTTTTATGCTTTTTCAGTTTCACAAGGGTAGTAACACAATGATTGCTACCAAAAACATTTGCAAAGTTTATCCAAATCCATTAGACATTATAAATACCAAAGGTGGTTTTCTAAGCTCAAATTCGGTAATTTCGGTATTTCCGATTTGTACTGGTCAGGAACACCAACATATTTAGACAGTGACAAGTTACGGACAGGAAGTGGAAACAAATACGTGTCACACAAGAGATGAACAGTCAGGCACTCTTACCCAACCTTGGTCGAGCATCTCAGAACATTTGCAGCAAATTGGTAAAAGAAGCATAGCAGGTGTTCGGGTACCGCATAATCTGTCCGAAGTAACCAAACCACCACTCGTAATTCATTTTTTCAGAAAAACAACACAGAAGAGGTTTTTAATCACTTTATTACTGTAGGTGAAAATTCAAAACGCAAAAGGCAGTAGCTCTATCCACGTGAATCGCAAAGAACAGTTAAGGCGTTTTTCTGTGTTTGGCGCAGTATTTACGGGATCATTCATTTTTAAGCGCTGAAACTTGGATAGACTGTGAATGCAGACCTTTACTGTGAACAAGTGGATCGAGTTGATCAATCTATAATTGAAAATTGCATAGCGATCGTCAACTGAAAAGGTAACATTTTGCAACACAATCATGCCAGACCGCACTGCTCTAGACGAATCTTGGAAACAATTGATAAATTGTGAGGAGATGTATTGCGTCACCCACCATACTCCCCCGATATTTCGCTATCGGAATTTCATTTGTTCCGATCACTGCAACAATTTTTAAGTTTCAAAAAATTTGAAAATTCGGATGATGTCCAAATTATAGCAGCTCCAGATATTTTGTTTAAAAACCAATTGATTTTTATGCATCCGGGATTGAAAATTTGCTCAGTAGATGTTGGCAGAAATATTGTTGATAACGTGTGGGATTACATAATCGATTTAAAATAAAAACTGGTAAAAATGTATCTGTTTGAATTTAATATTGAATAACTGACATCACGAGCTTATGCATATCCAGTAGACCTAATATATATAACATTTCAATATTACCTGATGTACTATTTTAATTTACTTCAATGAGTGTTTTATGAAGTATTCATGGAATGTATAATATGGAGCACAAATTATGGAATAAATAATATCTGACGTAATTTTTTATATTTTTGTGTTAAATCGGAAGTTTATCCTTGTATTTTTCCAAGAAATAAGGAAAATAGAGCCTTTTCTGATGACCATTTAAAAGTGATTTATATATATATGCTTATTATTTATTTCCTCACGTTAAGGAACGCAAAATAAACTGCCGGAATCTTTTTATTATCGAAATAATTTTTTTAATTTTTTTATTTTAGGAAATATCGCAATGAAACAATCATTGTTTATTAACGAACACTTGTAAATTTAGGGATTGTAGTAATCATAACTGGATACAAAAATTAAAAATTTTAAGATATGACAAAATTAGTAAGCACTTGAAATACAGAAATTAATGGTCCAAAATATAAATATTTTTCCAACATCTAAAATTCCCATTTTAAGGAACAATTAAACTTTGCTTCAATATACTGCATAATGTGCTAGTATCACTGTGTAGCTTTCTGATATATAATAAGATTTGCAATGCTTTATTTCTAAATTTTTTACTGGTTCTTTGCAAGTTTCATACAAAACATTTTTGTTGAAACTGATTACACACGAAGAAGGCTTTACTATATTAATTAACAAAATATTACTCACAAATTATTTTCAGCTTTTATATGAAAAAACAATTCTAGGTCTACCCATAATGAATATATTTCGGAGAACAAAATATGCATAAGCTCAAGGTACTGCGATGCAGAAAATACACTAAATTCTTATAACATTTGTATTCTGTTCTATACAAAATTTTCAAAAAAATAAATAAATGTATGCATCAGCAAAATGGAAAATGCACATATTTCAACATTCATGCATAAATATTTGAAATGTATTTTTATCTACTTTTTTATAAAGATATTTGATAGGAAAGTTCACTTTCCACTTCACATCCATCTTCTTCAGAAACGATTCAACGGAATTTTCTATTTGATTTTAGCGTAATCAGAAAGTTCATTTTTACAGTTCTACAATTTGGTTTAAAAGTAAAAATATAATTTTCTTCGAAAACTTCGCAAATTTTTTGATTACTTCATCATGGAAGTTCTCATTTGTTTTATTTACACATGTAAGACACGTTTGAGTGAAATAAATTTTCTACAAAGAAAAAATATCTATTTCAAAGACATGAACACCACTATCTCTTTTGTATCCACACAGTACTCAGCATTTTTAAGTTATAATTATAGGAAGAAACTAATAAAATTTAACATATAATTAACTTCTTCTCAATAATATACATACAATAAAATTCTAATGCTAAATTCTTAGGTTTTTGCCAAAAATGGCGAAACAGTTTTATTAAAATTTCAACATAATTTGAATCAAAAATTTAAATTTTTCCTCTAGCACTTAAATGAAAACCATAAGTTTTCATTTCCAATGCTAATGGAACTTAGTATTCTTAAAACTTTTAATGTCATTTCCCAGAAATTTCTTAACTTATTTAAAATATTTTTCTTGACTTTTGTTATATTTCATTCAAGCATACATTATTTGCTTTGGCTTTGTAGGTGTATGTGTGTTATTTCGAAACTGACAAAAATTTTAACTACAGTTTAATGTGAATAAATTTAAAACAACACAAGTCTTTAAATTTTTATTACAAGCGAATAATAAGAGTATTGATCTCCTTTCTAGAGTTGTTTGGAAAAGCTAGTGGGTTGCAAATAAAGTAGGTTTCTAAATGTCTTATTCCAAGCGAATAGCCCATATAACTGTATTGCATTTTAAATTACACAGTACATTACATAAAATTTCTGCTCATAATATTAAAAGAAACTATTTATAACTTTTAAACCATGTTGAAATTTTCATCTACTTATACAGATTGAAATAAAAATACATAAATGTTACATAGTTTCTTGAGATTGTGCAAGATTGAGTTTCTATTCACAGGTTGGGAAAACAGTACCAGATGCAAAATCCACGCACATTTGAAATTCTAGAGTTTGAAACTCAGACTTTACGTTTTAACATTTATAAATATAGGGAATTAAGTAATTTATCAGGACATAGATTGGGATTAGAGGAAGATTCATATGCACTTCAACCAACAACAATCCTTTGATCAGCAATATCTGTTTCTATAGTCAACTTCGATAGAATAAGTCTCATCTGCTGGACAAAAAGTCACCATACATCAGCTGCACCTTCATGAGTCGTATATGTCCATCCGTGTAGGAGAAACGTTTAATCATTTTCGAGTCAATGAAAATTCCATTTTTAACATTATCTCTGCAAATTAAAAAATATCGCCAACATAAAATTGGTTTTATGCCTTAAAGCTTTGGAAATTGTCTTAATTTTCTAAAGTATTCGACACGAAATATTTTCTTCAAATATAGCTTTATCTTTTGTCAATATGTAAATCTCCTGTTTAGAAATACAGAATCTAAATCAAGTAAATCAGGTGTTCTGGAATCTTCTGTCTCTTAAGACATTGATGTTGTCAACGATGTTAATTTTTTTATTTCCTACAACAAATGTGTCAAAGAACAGCTATTCAAGTTAATTTCCACATAAAAAAATAATTCTTAGAATTTTTTTAAAGTACAAACAGCTTCTGCTAAATATATGTTTAAGAATTCCCTTGAACACATTAGGATTAATTTTTCCGCCAGTCTAGCCACTATGATGCAGCTAAAGGATTTAACTTCTAAATAATTGTATGAGGAGTCCTGAATTGAGAAATGGTGACTCAAGTGATATCGTTTAGCAAATTTTTAGCTCCAGCAATATTTGTGCTATTTTTCTCAATAAATTTGAATGGTCTTCTCCTGTGTGCTATGAATCTTCTCAAGGTTAGTAAGAAATTATAACCTGATAAAGATGCAACTAATTGCAAATATTGGGATTTATAGAAAATATATGTAAAATCACTAAGCAAAGCTTTTGCTTTTTATGATTAGAAGTCCAGCATACTGGGCACCAACTATTTCAAATGCACCTGCTACTTTAATACAATTTTCAGGAAGATGAACTCAAGATGATGTCTTTGGTTTGCCATCACATTTTCAACTTATCATACACCTGTTGACACTCCTTATAATAATATTTTTGTATTAAGGGATCCAAAACTTTCTATCAAGTTACGCATCAGAGTTTGGGCTTTTACTTGTCTAGAAAGTAAAGGAATTGCAGTAGCAGAGAGTAGAGAGCTCTCCAATGATGAGCATGAGATAATAGTATTGAAGAATTAAAACTTCTAGAGTCTTCTCTCAACAAAATATATGTTTTACCATCAGGATATTTTCCATCCCTCAAAAATTGATGATCATTTTACCTCTTATCTTCCAGTTCAGTAAATGTATCTTCTTTCAAAACCTTCCTACTGACTCTTCTCCACTATCAAATTATACCAAATTCAACATTCCACAAGTTTTCTTCACACGCTTCAATTTACAACTATAATTATATATAATCAACCTAATTCTCTTATTAATATTTCTTAAGAACAGAAATAATTGAAAATTTACTTGTATTCCGCGTTAGATGTATTGATATTTATATTCTTACTTCAGCCTTTACTTTTTTCAACCGATGAACGCAGTTCCATCTGTTAGGATCACTTAAATTTCTCTTACCCACATAATTGTCTACAGGTTTTTTTCCTTATCCAATGCGAGACATCCATGGAGTCAAACTAATAATATATATCTATACTCATGATTCGTAAGTCTTTTAACACTTCATTTGTAAGTATTACACCAATACTGAAAGCAATCAGTGTAACTAAATAAACGAAAATCAACAACTACTCGTATATAAGGGTAAATCATCTATCTTCTCTAAAGGTATATGGGTTTCTGTGATATCCGTTTCAACAACTGATTCAATATAAGAAACAAACAGTTACACCAAATGGTAGTTAAGTATTATTTAATCAATAATGTCAACCAATTTATTTTATTCATATTTTGCTCATATCTTCCATTATCCCACTATGTGATCATTTGTTCTTGTTATTAATGAAAAGCTAGACTGCAAATATATATATATATATATATATATTAACTCAAAAGGTCTAGAAAAAAAGTCAACAAGGAAAAAAGACATCATTTAAATAATGCAGATAAACTATATTTATATTAGCATTTATATAAATAAATTTAAAACGTGTTTTTTTTTTCATTTTGTAATCATACCAATAACATTTATTTATACAACATAATGCATATAAAAATGAGCTTGAATAAAATAAATCAAATATTTTGCTTTTCAGAATTGAAGCATTATTATTTTAAGATGCTATTTTTCATTTTGTAAATTTTGATGTACTTGACTTAATTAAGTAATTCTGATTAGTTTTAGTGAAGACACATGAAAATTTAATCAACTTTTCACCTCCTTCCCGTAGGCTCATTGACAATGATTAATTAGTCATTTTTCTTAAATAATAAATGAATGTAGCTGCCTTTACCAACACGTAAAGCTGTATCTGTAATATTTTCTTTTAGAAAGAGTGAAGAAAATAAAAATTCAAAGTAAATTAATGTTCAGTGCTAAAATTAATAAAGTTTGGTAGAGTGGTTTTTAGTAGGAATGCTTTAAGTGTATGACAATTATCTACCAAATTTAAGAATTTCTAATGGTTTTCAAAATTAAGAGTAAAATGTGAAATATATTTCCAGGAATTTTAAATTAATTTTTTTTCTAGAAAACCAGCCCATAACTAGACGCTTTTATAAATGTAGTTCAAACAACTATTTGGGAATGAAATAACTTTAAATATCTTAATTTAATTATTTTATCGACGCATAAAATATTTCAAAAACTTTTAATACATAAAGTTAAAGTTCTGGAGCTAATATAATTTTTCTTAAAAATATAAACAAGTTTTTTTTTAAAAAATGAATTTGATGATACCAAATTTCGTAATTGCATAATATGAAGAGAAAGTATTTGAAAGATGTATTATTTATAGGTTAAATTTACAAAAAAAAATACTTTCAAGTCTTTTATTTATGCTTATGAAAAATCAAAGTTTTCAGTTTGTTTACTGAAATCATACTTGAATAAACATCACTTATATGATTATAGAACCTACATTTTAGAAACATGTTTAATTGTTGAGCACGATTTTTGTGTTCACATTTCACTCTGCATTACAGAAAGAATAGAAATATTCCTGTGCTTCTTCCTTAATAGAAAGAAATTATTCCAAAAATATTTTATTCCAAAACATTCAGAATATTTTAATTTTAAGTTATTTAGGCACTTGGTTAAGAAATGTAACCCTACGCTTAAATGTTTTTAATCATTTTGTGTTTGTTGACTGAAAAATTTATAATGCGTACGAAACAAATTTTTTTCATATGTTTTTGAACGTAGTTATTTTTTTCCTTGTGTCATATGTTACATATTTTTCTCACTACACTTAGTACCAATACTTTAGAATTAATTTGAAGTAAGTGTCATTTTTAATAATTCAAGGACATTTGTCAGTACTTTTGTTATATTTGAGGTTAATTGTGTATATGAAAACTAATTATTGAAAATAAATATGTTAATTAATACAATTGTGAAATAATTAATATCGTGTTATTAACACTATACCTTAAAGTTACTGAAAATCGTATGCCCCCTTCATAAGAAAAAAAAAATGTGTTGTTAAATTGAGTTACATTCAAAATTTTGGAAATTTAAATATAAGAATCAATTCAAAATAATAATAATAATAATAAATTACAAAAACATCAGGGATATTTTTTCAATATATGAGGGTGATCCAAAACATTTCCGAACTTAATGTGATAATGGTGGTACTCGTTAATAAATATAAGAAATGTGACTGTGGCTTTTGACAAGTACTCACTAAAACTTCATCTGTTTTAAACGTGCAGTTGTAGTTTAGCAATCGTTTGAGTCAGTCGATGTGAGTATTTTTGTGGAAATGGAAAAAATTGAGTATCGAGTGGCAACTAAAAACTTGTTTTAGAAAGATAATACACTTACACAATCAATGATGAGTTGGACGCTGTGTATGTGGATTCTGAACTATCATTTACAATCGTCAAATGTTGGTCAGCTGAATTTAAACATGGTTGTATCAGCTTGAGAGATAATGAATGTTCTGGCCATCTAAATACTGCAATCACTGACGATAGCATCCTTAAAACTTTACAAAATGGTGTTAGAAGGCCGTCGAATTAAAGTAAGAGGTATAGAGCGGAGGTTCAGAGAAACAGGTCAGATAGTCGATTAACTACTATCGATGAAATTTCGATACAGAACTATATGCCCAAAATAACAATACATTCAAAACAGTGAACTGCGAAGGGAGAATCGACTGCATACGTAGCAACAAGTTTTTTTGGGGGTGAGGGGAGTAATGACTACTGTTTTTGGAATAGTCATAGAGTTATTTTAATCGATTATCTTCAAACAGGAAACACCATTACAGGAGCATAACTAAGGACTATTGCATGGATTCTAAAGGGAGATATTGTGAAACAACCGCTACATTTGCGCAAAAAAATTTAGTTTCACCGAGACAATGAACCATCTCACACTTCAGTGGTTGTCATTGCAAAAATCCACGTATTACAGTTTGAACAGCTTGATCACTATCCTTGCAGATCTAGCCTTAAGAGACTTATTTTTGTTACTAATTTAAAAAATTGTGCACGGAGAACGGAGAATATTGTAAAATTAGAAGGTTATTACCTTCGTAAGCACTTATTTTTCAGAGAAAGACGCCGAGTGTTATTTGGACTCATTAAAGATACAAGAGCTTCACTGGGTGAAGTGTGTAGACTTACCAGAAGACGTTAGAAAAATAAAAATTAATTTAGAGAAAAAAAATCCTTGTAATCTTTATTACGAAAGAAACTTTTCAGCCCAACCACAATGTTTTCAAACACACACACACACACACATACATATACATATGAATAGAAAATCTATCACTGCATAAGTCATATTAAAAATAAACCCTTCGAGCTTCTGAAAATATCCTGTTTGTTGATAAAACTGTACAAAACTTCAGAACTTTCGAAAATTGGAGTAAATTCAAGGGTCACAGATTTCTCCGATATATAATGATCCGATATCACAAATGTTTTATTTCATATTCAGACCTGGGAGTCTAGGTGTAAATAGTACGAATCAACACTTAAATAAATCACTTTAAAATTATCATGTTATGCCTTGGTTCGTGTGAAGACGGTTAAAACTCAAATGGAACAATTCCAGTCTAATAACTGTACATTATAACAGCTATTTCTGTATATAGTAGAAATTCCTTTTAATGCACTCAATCCATGATTTCATGCAAGCTATGCATCCGACTTGAAACAGTCTAACAGCTCGATATGTTATAGATTTTTTACTTTTTCATAGATACCTATTTCCGAAAGCTAGACCATACACGAAGTGTATATCGGCTTACTCCGCTTTCGCGAAACGAATAATGGAACTACGCTCATACGACTTCTTTAATGAAGGATCAATATGTGTCCGAACTTTACAGATCGCATACAAAGAGATCGTTTTATTCGTTTCCAATGTTGTTTATTTAGAAAATGGCTTAATTTGTTTTCGAAAATCATAAGTAGTATCTGATTTTGAACTTAGTTTCATTTTATTATTCAAAGCATTAAATTCACTTCCTTAATTCAAACGTTTTTGTAAGTTAATATATTGAAATGCCTTAATGTTTTTTTTTTCTTTTTAAATTTTAAGAAGCTACTATTGAGCAAAAATAGTTTTTTCTTCGCTCTTAACATTTATTTTAAATATCTATTTCTTATTTCTTTCTTTCATTATTTCTTATCTGTTGAGAGGCATTTTTGCTCCGAATTAACACTATGTATCTCTGTGATTACACAAATATATATTTAAAATATATATTACATTTATTGCATGTAAGGTGTATGAAAATATGTTAAGTATTCTAAATCCCTTCTGATATATAGATTCTAAATGTAAGGAGTAACCATTTTAAAAATATCTTAAGATTTTTGATTAAATTTTAAGATGTTTCTCCTTCCTTTGTGATGTTCGTAGGACCGAAATTACGGTCAATGATTTCCAGAACTTTTGATAATAAACATTTATCATTCCTTATAAACCACTATTAGATATAAGCTGAAATTATTTAATAATATATAAGCACTTATATTTTACAGAAAAGATTAATAAACGAAATGAATAAAAACGAGTTTTTGAAACAGATATGAGAAAAGAAGCATTTGTTACACTCACGCGATGTAACTAAACTTTTGGACTTTGAAGTTCGATAAATTACAACTCTTTTGAGGATTTTTAAGAGGAAAGTGAAAGCAAGGACCACAATTTTTGTTTCTTTTATCATGAAATGCCTTTCACATGCTCAGGCTGTTTTTTTTTGTGAAAAAATATTAATGATTAACTTTGAGCTCAACCTTTATAAGATACTTTGAATTCAAAGTCCTTTATTTTAAGTATTCCTTTCTAATTATTTTCATGTCGTATCTCTTAGGCTATTCCCTAATTCTGGTTTGTTTAAGTGATCGAAATATTGTTTTAGAACCTCATCATGCGTTCTGGCTTAAGATCAGGTATTTAATCATTCTCAAGTAACAAAAAGGGTCCAAGTAATTATATAATTTTTACATTCTGTTGTTTAGTAAACTACAATATATGTAAATAAGTTTTTCAAAAATGATAAATAAAAAATTAGATTTCTGTTTTTATAAAAGAAATCATAAAACCATTATCTATTTAATATGCGTAGTAGAACACAATTATTGGCCAAATTATTCTGAGGTTAAAAGAACATTGAGATCACTATTTTTGTCCAGAGGTATTCAAGCCAATTAGATTAATTTCGGCGTTCTTCATGGAACACGTTTAATCTAAACTATACCTAATCGTTGTAATTTTTTTATTATTGAATATTTTTATAATTTTTCTTTTTAATTCAGATAAAATCTTCATATAACATTACATTTACAGAAGAGCTAATCCTGTTACCTACAAATACAGGGAAATAAAAGTTATAGTGATATGCAGAGATATGTATGTATACAAAGAGCATATATATATAAATGATATTAATAATTTATTAGAATAGTGTAAGAAACTATTTTTAACAGAATTTAACAAAATTTAAGGTAAACATTCATGTCTGCATAAAACAAATATTTCAAAGTTTTCTATTTAAGATATTTAACATTTCAATACACATTAATTAATTTCATGAAGCATGATGTAACGTTAAAATTTAAGTAATGTATTAGTAATGACATATAAAATGACTTTGATACTCCTTTCACTGTTTTAAAAACAAAACACTGTGTTACAGGTAAATTTAATATCACTTTAAATAATTTCTTTTAACGGATATTTACTTTGAACCAGAACAGCATGAATCGGACCTTCTTACAATTATTATAAGCAAATCATTAACAATCATAAGGGTGAGTAACAGAGCAGCAGAAATCTGAATGCAGAAATGATGCTAAATCCTATAAGCCTAGATTATTCAGGGGAAAATCATTTGTCGCTTTGAAATACCAAGAATCAAATGAGATTCTTTCAGCAGGTTATCCTTGGAGGACACTTAATTATTCGGACGTTCCACGGACAAGTCATTATTTCTCTTGTGAGCGGAGCTCATGTGTGATGGGGCAGTAATATCTCCAATTACTTCATTCCGATGCATTATAAATAGATTAAAATGCATTCCATTCTAAGTGATAGTATTTCTCATGAATAAGTATTGAATTCGGAATATTTCGAAATACGGAAAATGTATTTTATGTACATTTTCTTTATCTTTTAATTTACGATATTAACAGAAAATATAATTTAATTCTAGGACGTGAAAACTTACCTCGTCTTAGGTTAAAAAATAGGTCATGTTGTAAATTAATGCTTTTAATCTGTGTAATAAAGAGAAAGTGATTTTATATTCAACATCAGTATTTTTTTAAAATGTAATTATCATTAATTACAATTACCATTTAGGTAAGTATGTCCTTTCATTGATACGTATGTATAAATGATTTTAGATAATATTAGACCAATTGAAGAACTGCTTATTGTAAGATCAGTATTTTTATATATAACTTTTCAGTAGTTTAAATTAGATTTGTGTGATGTTTTAACTCTTTGACGGGAGATATAAAAAAACATTAAATTTTTGCTAAATTTCGTCTGATTTGCATTAATAATGTTAAAAGAACACAATATCAAACGGTAAAATTAATTTTTATTTATAGCCTGATTTTTGAGACCCGGTATATATAATATACCACCACCCCTCTAGGACATCTATTTTGCACGACCTCTATGTCGTATTCCATCGAAGAAATAATAAATACTTTCATGAAAAATTATATCATAACAGTTAATTTGGCAAATATTAGGAATACGAAAGACAATAAATAAAATTAGAACTTTATGATGTATTTTTGTTTCTAAGAATGATAATTTGTGCGAAAATATGTCTATTAATTTAAGTATAATCTTTTTTCATACATATATAATTTTCAGAGTTTAATACTAAAACAATATTATAAACTTTAGACAAATTTAGTAGAAATACATATACAAATTTATTTACAATAAGGCAAAAGTTCTACTACATAGACTAAAGTGAAATTTTCTTCTCCACTTGTTTCCGAAGATAGCTCCGATCCATCAGAAGAGAACTCTTCAAACAAAACGAGTTCTTTATCAATCGAAAGTAAATGTGTAGTCATTCTTTTTAAGATATATTTTAGAATATATATAATGAAAAATAAATTTAAACTATATTATAAAACTACGTTAAATAAAATTTGAATTTTTTTCAAATAATTATGCACACTATTATACGAAATCTGAAACATTCATGAGAATAAAACTAAAACATGAATTGAACGAACTCTAGATAAAACTAAAATTCTGTTCGTTGTATAGTCTCTGAAAAAGTTTAAAAATCAACCTTCCATGGTAATTGAGCCTATTCAGAACATTCCCTCCCACATGTAATAAACAGACGTATCAAACAATCAAACATAAAACGCCAAGGATATTCTTCTTACTAAGAGGGTATCTATTTGCTGTATTGTACCTTTTGTTTGTCAATGATTTATATATGAGTTTACTTGGACCCTTTGATAAAGTCTACCGCAGGAGTCAATAAGTTCCTATTCAGGTTCCTCTATTGCAAGAAGCATATCGTTTATTTTTATGTCATACTAACACTTTATATTAATGCTCATTAACCCTTTCGCTACTGGAAGGTCAAAAAAGAAAAGCTTCTCTGGGCCCGTGGTTTCTTACCGCGGAGTATCACATTGTGCCCAGACGATTTTAGATATTAAGCGTAATTCAAGAAAAAATTCCTCTGAAATCGGCTACACATTAGAATATTTATTTTTTACATATATTACTTAAAATGCATTAAATTTAATTTATATGAAAGAAAAAAAGATTTAATTTAATATATTTCTTATACATAAAATTATTACATAAAATATATCTTTTAAGAAAATACATAATATACTTTCATTTGTTGCATAAATTTCATGGTGTAGTGATGTACCATTACATGGAAAATTACGATATAAAAATGAGTCTCATTTTACAGTATGGTATTTTTATAAAAAAAAATCTTCAGCGCATAGTCCAACGTCACATGTCTTACACACATATTTTGTCAACTTTTGACGCTTCACACAAGATTTTGAGCAAAGGGCACATCTTCTTCGGCCTTTTCTTCATTTAATGCTATATACAGAGTTGGATTATTTTCGCTGACATCACTGTCAGATTCATTCATTAATTAGTAAATCTCAGTATCAGATATATACTTTCTTTTCATCCTGACTGTCACTACAAATAAAAACCGACCGAATGAAACGAATAGCTGGGAGCATCTGCTACTAAAAACCTTAACCTCCATAAACATCAATAAATTCTCATTCGAACTTCTAAGAAGAAAGCGAGGGAAAAAAAGCAACCTGAAAGCAAGTGCACCCTTTAAATTATTTTATTACATTTAAAGAGCCTCACCTCAAATCGTTTTTTGTATCAAATATCCCCCTCCTGATAGCCAGAAATGAAATCCACGCCAATATCGCCAATGACAACACTCCGAATAACCGATCTATATAAATTTCGCGGTATTTTAACGCCCTATAAAAAAATTAAAAATATCAAATAAAACGTTCTCATCAAGCGTATCTCTATTGATATGTAGGTCTGCAACAGGCATTCTTGGAGCGTATTTAATGGGATACGCTGATCACAGGAGAGCGAACGCAAGCGTATCGCATACTATATGCTGGGAGTGAACGGGTTAACAAACCTCATGTCTACCAAAGAGGACAAGTCCCTAAACTGCTGTCTCCAAATAGTTCTGTCTTAAATGCCTAGAAAGGCTGTCACTTCGTGTTTGCATTTTTCGACTTTTATGCAATAGTTTTAGTTTTCAGATAAGTTTTTTTTTTTATCCCTGCACATTTTTTGGTGGGCATGCACAGCTTTGATAAATTTTTGTATTCCTGACTTAAATTACTTTTCTTAAGAAAATAATTCTGATTTTTGCCACACTGGAAGTCGAAAATATATTTATGACTTTTATTTTTCTCTGAAACAAAGCGGATATTCACATATCAGTCTTAATGGAAAATTTCACTGTAGCCCTCTGTTGCTCACTAACACCCTGTGTGCTCTATGGAGATGGTAATATAAATATGATACCACTTAATATAGAGTTTGAAATCAATACTTTATTTTTTTGCTTTGAGCAATCCGTAATATTTACATAAAGTATCAAACATGAAGATAAGTTAGCCCATGAATTTAAAATTTTCAAATCATTTCAAAAAAAATTCTGTGAGGTAGAATATAACCACTTGTTAGGAACTTTCACTAGATTGAAAGCAAAAAATTTAATAATTATTCTGCATGGTTTTGCTATCAAATTTAAATAAATAAAACTATAAGCTACCATTTGAAGGTAAACGTGTGGGGGGAAAGCGTACTTTACTAAGATGTTTAACGTGCTAAATATGTGGTATAAAAAATATACCACCAGCCCTGAAAGGGTTAAGAGAAGCATTACTTAGATGTTGATTTATTCTTCATTTCACCATGTTTAAAATGTGGGAAATTAAGCGATTTTACCATAATAAAAATGTTTCTTATAACCATTATAAAAGGAATCATTTGTCCAAGAAATGCAAAAGGAGACATTCATAAATTTTATTTTCCTCAATTTCAAAAATTTATTTTCAAATTGATACTTGTATTATAATTTATTGTTTCGCTAATATATTATGGTATTCAAATAAATACAATAGCCTGGAACTGAATATTTAAACAGAAATTTCACAGAAGATTGTTACTTTTACTAATCTTAAATTAGTTTCTTACAATTTTTAACAAAAAAATATATGTTCCAGTTATTCTATTTGCCATACAATTTCAATACGAAAATTTTAGAAATGCATTTTACTAAGCACATTTGCATTTTCAAAGTATGTTCTTTCCCAAATTTTTCCGTATGCTGAAATTTAACGTCCAAAAGGCTCGCCATCTATACCATCGTGAATATATAAGGATTAATAAGTGATTTTTAATTAAATTATATTTATTTAAGAATATTAGGAAAAGATTAAAAATAAAACATATAAACTCTATAAAATGACCAAATGTTACCGAAATTGTTTCACATAGAAATAAAATAAATGAAATTGGTGATATTTTGATTGATTTATTTACATTTCTTTCATAAAAGCTTAAAAATAATATGGAGTTTTAAAAAAGTGAACTCAATTTAGATAAAGAGTAAGAAAAATCAATTTCATAGCCATTTCATTACGTTCATTCCATTCTCTACAATTCTTCAAGGTTAACTTTATTTCCATGTTAAACACCAGCCAAATAAAGCAAGCTCTAAACAGATTCTATTTTTGCTCCATCCGTATCTCTGGGATCTCTTGAACGTGAGTAATGAAGCTTCACGCTACAAATACATTTATTAGTCTCATCAACTTCGTTTTCCGTTATGCGATTAGTATTGAGATATTTCCATATATCCAAAAAAGTTTTAAATACTTTGTTCACCAGATAAATGTAGGGACATGGATCCATATACTGCGAGGTGATCGTTTAGCTTCTTGAATTAATTTTTCTCCCATTTCCATGACTTGATGATGATTCTATTTTTATTAAAGTGTGCTATTTAGAAGTGTGCATCAATGGATTTATCCTCATTATCTTTACCTACTGAATTGCTTTCTGCACTAAATCTGAGTCCGAATCATCTTTTGTTTCTGAAATATGCTCTTCTTCATCTGCATCACATTCATCTAAATCTAATTCCTCATCATCATCACTGTCATATTACAGCATATTTCTTATTATCTCATGATCATTAGGATCCTTTTTGTTGAATATTATTTTTTACCCGCCATAACGGAAAAAAAAAGAGTGGAAATAAATTGGGTATCAAGAACAGTCACTCGTATGTGACAAAACGGTGTATTTATTCCAATCCTACAAGCATTAACCACAAAAATTACATCAAATCATAATGATTATGTCTAAAATAGTAAAAATATATTATAACGACAAAGAAAATTAGATGTAACATAACAAAGAGTGACCTGAGCTGTCGCTAAAATACAAAAAGCAGATTTGCAGAGTCCTGTTAACGCTTCGAAATCCAAACAATTGCTGATTGTACGTCAAAATGAGCGGGAAGAATAGCGAAGGAAAGGAGCTCCTACTGCTAAGTGGTTTAAATATATTGTTACGATTTTGGTATTTAAAATGTGTTTATAATGTTAAATTATGTCAAAATTACTATTCTGCTTGAAAAATAGTGCAGGATTAATGTTTATTGCATGTAAACATGTGAATAAGATCAATTGCTATGGGACCTTGTAAATAACATGGGGCTCTTTGGGTATCTCGAGATATCGTTTATTTGGCTACAGTTCTGGAAACTTATTTTGTCGCCAAATTTGTCGCCGTCGCCAAATTTGGCGATATTTGATGACTTCCGGTTCCTGGCGGTTCTCGTATTTTCATGATTGTTCTACCACTTCCGCCGTGTCTATATAATATAGGTTGACAGGCTTTACTGGAGCTCCTGAGTCAACGACTCTAAATCTCCATATCAGAGCAGTTTGGGATGCTTGACATTGGCTTTTTCCAGCCCAGAATTGCATAAAAGATATTTTGGATGGCTTTATAGTGTAAAATTAATTTATCAGAGTGATTTAAAATTTAAAAGGATGAAAAAATTAAGTGAAAGAGAGTTTTTAATGTATTGGATTTAACTTTTTTTTTTTTTTTCCTTTTTCGGAGAAAGGGTAGGTGAAGGTGAGGAGGTTAAAGCAGTTTACCAATGGGGTTGCTGCTTATATGTTAGTGTGTATTTACAGAGTGAGAAGTTATCCTGGTTTGTATGAAACTGAAATACTGAAATGCAACTGAATGTGAATATGTATACTGAAATGCAACATAGAGGGGTTGTTATTGAGATATCTTGAAGCTCGGACGCGCTCGGAGCCTCTGTTATTTTACAGGTGATTCCGTTGTGATTTATGCCAAAGAGAGTACGAAAGCCTACGGCTTTGAATTTGATCTATTCCCCGCAGGAGCAGTACATAGCTTTGTGTTACTGTTGTGTGGTATTACTGTGACTTCGGCTGTTCTTATGCTTTTCTGAACATAGTATTCTTCATTGGGCTGATAATAAAGAACTGTTTTATCGTTGTCCTGATTAAAGTCTATTCAATCCCTGAACCCAACAGTGAAATTCGATACAATATAAAACGAAATTTATATATGTTGCATCTATTACATATGTGCAAATGATAGGACGTTAAATTGGAATCTTTGTCTGGAATAATTTTTGAATAATATTTATAAAAAAATTTTTATTTGTATTTATGGTTCTTAAGTGATAATCTTTGTTAACCCGTTCACTCTCATCGTATCACATGCTAACATATGCTCATGTTTGTTCTCCTGTGCTCAGCGTATCACATTAGATAGGCTCCAAGAACACTTGCTGCAGACCAACGTATCAATATGGATGCGCTTGATAAGAACGTTTTATTTTATTTTTTAATGTTGCTATATGGCATTACAATATTGATAGGTTATTTGGAGTGTTGACCTTCGTGATATGGGCTTGGATTCCACTTCTGGCTTTCAAGAGAGGCTAGTTGTTAAAGGCACGTGTTGCGGTGCGGCTCTCTCTAAATGTAATGACGTGATTCAAAGTGTGTACTTGCTTTCGGTTTGCTTTTTTCTTTCTTGCTTGCTTCTTAGAAGTTCGAAGGAGAATTTATGAACCTTTATGGGGGTTAGGAATTTTAGTAGCAGATACTCTCAGCTGTTCATTTCATTCGGTCGTTTTTTACTTGAAGCAACAGTCATGACGAAAAGAAAGTATTTATCTGATACTGAGATTTGTGAATTAATGAATGAATCTGACAGTGATGTTGGCGGAAATAATCCAAATCTGTTCATAGCGATTAAAGAGGGGGAGGAAAGGACGAAGAAGATTTGCCCTTTGCTCAAATTCTTGTGTGAAACTTTAAAAGTTGACAAAATATATGTGCAAGACATGTGACATTGGACTATGCATTCAATAATTTTTTTTTATCAAAATGCCATACAACAAAATAATATTCTTTATTTATATCTTAATATCCCAAATAATGGTACATCATTACACCATGAAATTTATGTAACAAATGTAAGTATATTTTGTATTTTCTTAAAAGAATATATTTTTTGCAATAATTTTATGTATTAGATATATAATTTTAGATTAAATCATTTTTTCTTTCGTATATATTAAGTTTAAGTTTTAAGTTAAGTTTAAGTTTTAAATAATATATGTAAAAATTAAAATAATCTAGTGAATTACCAATTTTAGAGGAATTTTTTTTCTTGAATTAGGCTTAATATCTAAAATCGTCTGGCGCAACGTGACACTATGTAGTGAGAAGCCGTGGGCTCAGAGAAGCACTTCTTTTTTCTCCCTCCAGTAGTGATAGGGTTAAAAAGATTTTTCATAAGTTTAATATTTTTAAGCTTATTTCTCAATAAAGTTTATTTCTAGCTTAATTCCAATTATTATATTATTAGTTATAACTTACCTTTATATTTTAAATTTTTTCACAGAAAAAAATGTTAAGCCAACACGTGAAATTTACTAGTGAGATCTTAAAAAAAATATTACAGAGAATTTCAATAAAAGTTGCGATTCTGCATATGAACATAAAGTAATTATAAAGTTTGAAACGGAGACGGGTTTGTTAAAATTAATATTTTCATGAGAACTCGGTTTTTTTTGAAAATCTTTTATTAATTTGGGGTGAAAAAAGATATCTTAATTTTTTTCTGTTGCCTTGAACATCGAAATCAATTTACGTAGAATACTGAAAATAATTTTGAATAATTTAATCCAAGTACAAAATAGACAATGCTCAGAAATCATAGCAAAAATAAATTTCGCAAATTACCTTAGCTATTAATTTAATGAAAAGCCTAGCTTCTAAAGTTGATATAAAGTTTTTGAATATTTGAGTAAGACTTCTAAATTTGTATTGAGATTTGCATATTTTATGTGTGATCAAAAATCAGCATTAAAAGATTTTGAGCTAATAATTTAAACTACATTAAAAATATATTTAATTACAGAATTTTCAAATATTTAAACTCAACAGTTTGATTAAAATGTATAAAATAAGTAAATTTATTTTCTGTTTTAAATTTTCATATATGAATATTTAGAATAGAAGAAAGCTCAGTACACACAATGCCGGCAAAAAAATAGTTTAATCCTTGTTCCTCTTGAAAAAGTATTCATATATATTATGTTTGTGTGTGTGGTGTACGTAATTATTATATTGTGAGTTCTACCTTGTTTTTTAATGCAACTAACTTTTTGAACATTTCATGTGATGTTTAAGTTAAATATCCATTAAATGTAACTAGACCAATATAGATAAGAAAAAAAAAATATATTGAAGTGTAAACATATTTAACGACTTTCTTTATAATCAGCGAAGAATTGAATGCGATGTTAGTTGTTTTATGTTAGAGATAGTGAGATGTAGTTATATCAGTGTGAGACATCTGTATGCTATCTGCACTGAGTAAGGACCAGTAGAAAAGAATTTAGGAACCATCTACAAAAGGCTAATGATTACAAACATACAAAATTCACTATTAAGGACTCGGACTCAATGGTTTGAATAAGATAAGTAATTAGTTAATACGTTAGATTCTTGTCTAATTTAATATATACCCACAGATAGATTAGGTTAAGCCGTATATTTTGATTATCCTTTGATATTAATAAAATAGCCTTAATTATCTTCATTATTTGATTATTGATGCATTGGATAATTATTTCATAAATGCTTGAAATAAGATAAGGAAGGAAAATTATATGTAATAATATGTGCAAATTACATAATTATTTCTAATTAAAACGAGAGAAATTTTCTTTAAGACATTATGTTCTTGGACTATCCCAGATATTATTGAACTCTTTTCTGCTAATAAATATCGTTCAAAGGGAAGTATGAAAGTAAGGGCAATTTTGTGTTCTTCTGAAGTTGTAAATGAATAGTGTTACATAATCAGATTAATGTAATTGACCAATTGTTATGCAAATTAGAATTGTGCAGTCTTTGGTATGTTACAGATGCTCGGAATAGGAAAAATAATTATTGATAGATCTTAGTTTTGTCTTTTTGTGTTTGGCACTCATGTTCTGTTAACGATTTGATGCAAAGCAGGCACTCAAACAAAGTCATAAGACTTCGATATTCCACTCAAGGAATTCATTATTCACTTCAAAAATTTTGGAGAGTGGAAATATTTAAATAAAATGCTTAGAGTATTTGATAATCTTTTTAGTATTTGGAATACAAATTGACTCTATTCTAATATTAAAAATTATTATTTGAATATTTTGAGCAACACTAAAGGTAAATAAACTGTGAAGAAGATTCAATACTTATCTCAGGACTATCTAAACTTTCATCAATAAATCACAAAATTTGACAATAGCGATTACAATGTGAAATTCTTAATATTGTAATAGAAGAAATTGATAGCGTAGCGTTGACTTTAATATATGATATTCACAAACACAGTGTCTAATAATTATTGATGAATCATATATATAAAAAGAAAATTTTATACGATAATATCAAAACAAAATGTTTCGAAAGTACTCATGAAAAACTTATTTTCATAATTATTCTGTGACAATACCGATTCGTATTTATGAAGAGTTAACTTATTCTGTAATTTCATATATTCTTGAGATAAAATCACTGTGTGATTATCCCTCAGTTAACAACCAATGTTTCTAAATAACGCCGCTTTATTTTCAATATTTCAATTCATAAAGACGGATAATGAAACAGTTAATTTCTTGTCGGTATTGACAACCCGACAACACATCGATCAACAACTCTCGGACAACCGAAGACAAACAAACCAAACCGGTAACCGAATATTTCTAGGTGAAACACAGTCGTCGACCGAAAAACTTTGGTAGTCCAATTAATTGCGAATTCACTTTCGATGGGTAAAGCAGCAGCAGTCGTGTTCGAAAGCATTTGTCATATTTACTCGCGACAGATAAAAATTGAGAAGTATCAGGCGTTCCTCGCCTGAAAGGCGATTGACAAAGACGGCCCATATTGATGGTAAAGGAATTTTGCGAGAATGTTGTTCAATGTTGAACTTGAGGTATTAGTCGATGTGTTGAACATGCAATTTGGCTCTTATGTTTGAAGTGTTTGCTCAGAACATAACGGAACATAAAATTTTCATTTTAAGTCGGAAAATTTCTGGGGTAATTTATAATATTGTTCTCAGTCGTGTCTTTAATTTTATAAGTACTGATGAAATCCCATTAGCTGAGGTATCTTTTCTTTGCTCTTCTCAGTATGTTTCGTGAAGCGATAGTATTAGAATATATTATTACTCATATATTACATGTCTTATGTGCCCAGAATCAAACATAATATAAGGTATGTTACTTGAACAGTAATAATCAATTTAGATGGACATCCTTCAAAAATTGCGTAAACTCAACATTTGATGAAGCATTCATGGTAAATTTGTCTTTTAGATATATTTTATTCAATATTGATAATTATATTATTAGAGAAAATATTACTGTTCCATTGCAACAATTCGAATCATGGATAATAACCGTATCATTTGGCTCATAAATAGCAATGAACACCAGTCTTAAATTTCTTTTAAAAATATTCAAATTCGACCTGAAAATGGAACATTAAAATTATTTGGCTGTGCTGGTACCTATTCCTGAAGCTATTGAAACAATTTTCAAAGCTATATTGACTATCAGAACGCAGTAATGAAACATGAAAAACATTTTGTGTTCATATATTTCTTTAAATATTAGTAATTTTGATTTATGTTAACTTTTTCATTTTCTTTCAGCAATACGCTGAAACTTTAT
>BMAW01015349.1:49648-74708 GCA_019974015.1 Nephila pilipes | reverse complement strand
TATATATATATATATATATATATATATATATATATATATATAAAATTATATACATATATAAAATTTCAAAAACCTAAAATATCTTAATAATTCAACATTCAAGTTAAAACTTTTGTTTATAACAACAATTTTTTGAATTAAAAAAAACGATCTGATCCAAAGAGAACTCTCCGTGCAGTTGTCAAAGAAGTCTTCATACATAAATGCATAGTATAAAAATTACAAATTAAAAAAAAATATTTTGTTGAAGAAGTATTTATTAAAATTATACCTTTTGTTTATATATATATATATATATATATATATATATATATGATGAGTGTATTTATGTCCGTTTCAATGTTTGTGAGTAGCAACTGTAAATCCCCACGAGCACTAATTTCTAGTCAGTTTCTTATTTTGTGATGAGGTTCATAACGACACTGAATCTACGTTCCAAATAAAAAAACGGGAAAGCAGTCAATATCTTCTGTACAATAACCCATAATGCAGGATATAAAATTGGGATCTGTTTTTGTTACTAGAATTAGTGGTAATCTTGTTCAAACATTGGTTTAAGTTCATTATTTGTGGATATTTCAATAAACTGTTTCTGTATTAGTATGGATTCATCTGTACTTGGGATCTGAGTTTGTCTGCGTGTTGCGTTTAACATTCAGTCGGGAATATCCAAGTGAAAAATATCTTCAAATCTTTGGTTCAGGAGTTCATGAAGAGCCGTTAGTCAGTAAGCAAATCTTCATCTCTATTTTGCAATTTCAAACGATTTGTAAACAGAGAACATTCTCATCTTCCCAAGTTTTGCTTGTACAGAAAACGTTTTGCAACAAACGCAGTTATGCTTTTAGTTTTGATTAAATTTAATTGGTCACCTTGTAGTTCCAAATTAGTTTCTTTAAATTTGGCAAATAAATAATTTATAGAGGCTATATCATTTTTTGAGTGAATTAAATTGTGTTGCAAATAATTATCCTTGCTTTCCAATACTGAATTAAAGAGCGCATAAAATGGATTTAAACATGCACTCTTAGATAACCAACGTACTTCTGTGTGAAGTAGGAAACGTTATAATCTTCATCCTTTTCCAAACAATGTTGAACAAATAATCTCTCAATGAAGGCATTCCTTTTGTTTTCATTAACTGCTCTAATGACATAATTTAGTGATCCATGCAAACGTTCACTAAGATCTTTTGAGACTAAATGATGCTGATGAATAATACAATGTACTGAAAATACATTCGGTACAGCTTGTTTTAAGTATGCCAGAAAGCCTCGGCATCTTTCTACGATTGCCGGAACTCACTCAGTAGCAACAGAAATTATATTATTCAAAGATATAGCTTTTACATCGAAAAACCTTTTTAATTCAGTAAATAACGTTTCACCTTTCGTATCAGTTTTCAAATATTTAGCAAATAAAACTTCTTGGCAAAATTGTTCTTCTTTTTCGAATCTGTAAAGATGACTCGTCAATCTGCATAGAAATTCAAATGTTTTTAAGTACTTACATAAAAATTTTCTACGCACTGAGCCATTTCTTAAATCCTTCTTTGTATAGTTTTATTACTCAGTGGAATACTTTTTATAATGTCAAAAGCTGTTTTGTGCAACACGGTGCGTATAACCTCACTAACAGCTGGTAAAATAAGCTCTTCACCAATAGTGTACGGATTTGCGGAAAGAAATCAATAAAGAAATGTTATAAGAAGCACGCTGTCCTTTGTCATCTCGCTTAGATGCTGTCCCTATGAATTGTTGTAGTGACGGTGTTTTCAAATGTTTTTCTTTGACTGTCTGAAAAAAACGTTAAATCCTTATCTTTTTGTCACTATGGATTAAATGGTCCTTAAGTTTGGAAGGTTTCATTGAATCATTTGACATACTTTTATTACATTGAAGACACATAGGTAAAGTACTATTTCCAGGTGTTGAAAAAAATACCAAATATTCAACACTATATTATCGGCTTTTATTCTTCAGCTCACTCATACTGTTATTTGATGAAAAGGGTAAAAAGGATATAAGAAATTTTTTTATATCAAATGTTTTATTTACAGCAAACCACTGTTAATTATTATTAACTTTTTCAAACGAATGCTGCAATAAAGCCATTTTAAATTAATTATTTGATAATTTTCAGATAAAATTTTTCTGAATATTTTCTAAATTTTAAAATAAATAATAATGTTCAGACCTTAAAGATAAATTTCATGTAATTTTTGAATAAAATATAATTCTCAATAATTAACTCTTTTACTTTTAATTTTTTACTTTTTCCAATATAAATGGGATTAATTTTTACTTTTTCAATATAGTAACCCCTTAACGTATTATATTGAAAAATGTGATATATAATTTTTTCAAAAGGTATCAGTTTTATTCAAATACACTTACGTAACAAAAGTACACTTCTGCGCAACAATACAAAAAAAAAACAACTATACCAAAACTTTCAACCAACAATACAAAGATTCTTTTTGCCTAATACTGGGAAAATTTATTTATACAATTCGTATCAGCATAACATAGAACTAAATTGTTGATTAGATGAGCGATGTACGACTCTTTTATAATTTATGTTCATATTGAAGATAAGTTGGTGCGTGTAGCGGCGTTATTGTGTTCCTGTATAAATCTGTTTTTGGCCGTCGGCCTCGCACAAATTATGCTTGTTATTAACTTAAGTAACTGGCGCTATCTAGAACTATTAAATCATAGGCGTGTGTAAGTGAATTTTTTTATTTTCTTTTTTGAGAGATTATCTCATTTTATTAATTATTATTTCGTTATTATTTTGTTGCCAACGTGTTCATGCAAATGAAAAGCTAAAATTAGTTCAAATTAATTGAACAATAACTAAGTTTTAGTAAAACATTAAAATATGATATATACACCGTTGTTACCACAAGTGACAAATCAGAGGAAATAAATTTTGACAATGTTCATTCACAAAGCTTGAATGGGGGGGCACAGTACTTAAGTATCATACTGCACACACCTATATTTATTAAGCACACATCTATATTTATATTTTACTAATCACTAAAAAATCGCTATTTTATTTATTGTTATTTATTTAAATTTCCATAATAATAAAAATGAATCACAATTTTATTATTTTGTATTAAACCTTGCACAGACCCCCTGACGTTGTTCAGGGACCCCCAAATAAATTTTTATTTTCCACAGACCACCTGAATGATATCGGGGACCCCTGGGGGTCAGTAGGAACCTCTTTGGGAACCACTGGTTTATATGATGGAATGAGGTAGCGATTTGTGGGGAGGCTAGAGGCAGGTCAATCACAAATCCAGATATGCAGAGACTGGATTAATCGAGAGAAAGCCTGGGCATGGTCGTTCAAGAGCAACGACGGCCAGAGAAGATCACCTTTTATCCATTTTAGGGAGGCGTAACAGAGGGTCTTCAGCTTCTCAGCTTTATCGGGACCTGTAAGCAGCCACAGGAACCCATGTAACAAGGGTGACTGTTTCCAAAAGACTGAATGAAAGAGGGTTGTTTGCGAAAAGACCAGCTGTTTTAGTCCCGCTCACGTCTACGAACAGGAGAGTCTGATTAGCATGTTGCAGGCAGCACAGTGATTGGAGTATGGAGCAATGGGTGATCATTCTGTTCACCTATGAGTCCCGTTTTAGTCTAAACACCGATTCTCACCGTACTTTCATATGGAGAGAGTCATGGACCCGGTACCTACCCGCCAATGTTCACGAAATCGACAATTATGGCGGTATAATGGTCTGGACAGGCATCATGTTGGATTGCCGCATACCTCTCCACGTCTTTGACAGAGATTCTGTGACTGGTGTGAGGTATAGGGATAAGGTCGTGGAGCCCTATGTTAGCATTTTCCAGGGTGCAGTGGGCCCCGAGTTTATTTTAATGGACGATAACGCAAAGCCACATAGAGCTCTTCTGGTCAACAAATTTCTCGAGAGTGAGGATATTCGCTGGAGGGATTAGCCAGCTAGGTCTCCAGACTTCAATCCTATAGAGCATGTCTGCGACGCTCTGGGGAGGGCAATTGCAACTCGCAACCCCCTCCGAGAACCATCCAAGAACTGAAAACAACGTTGGTGAATGAGTGGGAACAATTGCCATTGGCACTGATAAACTACCTTATTTCCAGTATGTCATCACGCTGCAAGGCGTGTATACCTGTAAGAAGGGACCATACCCTCATTAACCCATTTCTTTTGTGTATCCTGCAAACGCTGCATCAGACCTTCCAACTCCCATGAGTGTTACGCTCAAAAATATGAGTATATTATAACCGTTGGAAGTTTATTTTGTTTGTATTATATCAACCTATGTTCACACCAAATTTTATTAAAATTTGTCCAGTAGTTCTGGAGATCGTAGATAAAATATGAAAATTCTCTTAATTTTCTAGTTTTAATTAATTTAATAAAATTTGGTATATATATATATATATATATATATATATATGTTTGTATATATATTAATAGACTTCAGATAATATGAATGAGTAATTTAAAAAAAAAATATATGATTTAATATTGAATCATTCGTTTCAAAAAAGATTTAATTTTCACAGTTAGAAACTTTCAGGAATCATTAGAAATTAAAAAATATATGAAGACTAAGATGACTAAGATACTGAAACAGTTTTCATTGGCATAAAAGATCAATAAACTCTTCGACTTTGATTGTGCCCTATTTTTTTTATCAGAATGATATTGAAAATTTCTGCATGTATGAAGTGAAAATTTTCTTTTATGTATTTTGGAACATTTCTACCATACTATATGCTGACAAACAAATTTTTACATAGAATTAATCATCAATTCTCCTAGAAAATCTTCAGGTTTCAGTTTTGTGACCATCAGTTTGGAATTGAGCTTGAATTGAAATAAATGCGTTCTCCTGGGATGTAGTTACTATCATGATTTCGAACAGATTTGATGTGTCTCCAAAATCACGATTGTTTTGCAAAGATAAATGACTTCGTATGGTAAAACAAATCGCTTATAATCAGTTAAAGGCAACGTATAACTTAATAACGTATTTTCTTTTGCTTTGACCAGTCCTTAACATTTATAAATGCTTAATATGGTGTTCAATAATATTTTAAATATAATGCAACAACATAGAGCAAATGAGTTTGCTCCCTTGTTAACAGTACCATTTTGATATATGTAAAATGTCGATTTATTGCTTTTAGATCTTTATCCCACAACAATGAAACTACAGTTGTTGTAAGTAAAAAACAAAATATTTTTTATCGATATATGTGGCAGATTTTGAGAGAAATCGACTATTACGGATATCACGTTATCTTTTTCATCGCTAAAATGTTGCACTGATATGTTTACGATACCACTTAAGTCAGTGACTTATGTTATTTATGCAATCAGTAATGATAACATTATATTGTTTGATTTGGAAGGAATACAGCGACTTGCAAGACTTTTACAAAGATTGTGGATCTAACTTTTAGGCGGGGCTCAATACTAAACAAATATGTATGGTAAAAAATTGATGTGTGGTTTTTGAAATAATCGATACAATGGTTAGAGTAAAATTCATTGTCAGTTTGAAGAGTATCAGAAACCACATTAAGAATGTATCGACTGTCTGTGTGTGGGGTACACAAAATTTTAATATTAGTTAATTGTTATAAATGCAAATTATTCTTTGAAATTAATGTATTTTTAAATATGTTTTCGTGCATTAGATATATACATTAACTCGCGGTTTTAGGCAACATAAAAGTTTTTTAAGGAAAACAAGATTTATTGAGAAATTGTTAAGAATATTAATCTTTTTAATTAATAGCTATTTTTTCTTATTCCTACGTAATTGATAATTAGAGATGTAATTCTTAATTTAACGAGCTCAAAAATGTTTTATTCGAATACAGAAATTTTTTACAATTATTGATACATAAAATAGTATCAAATTAAATATAATAAAAATTATGTTAGACATCAAATTTTATATTAATATTAAATTAAATTTATCCAGGATAAATAATTATTTTTAACTTTTTGAAGTAAATAAAACTTTATATAGATACAGATTTCATATTCTCAGAAACTGTCATTCATCGCAACTATCAAAAAGCTGTAATTTTCATTAGAAGAGCATATATTGAAGAGTTGAAAGAGATCTGCTGAGAGTATACCTTACAATTTCTAAATGTTGGTAAATAGGAAAAGATAATTAGTTAGCATTATTATATTATGCCACGTTTGTCCATAAAATTCTAGGTGCACCTGATAACACATTTACTTATAATCAATGTAAAAGAGAATAGAAATTGAACTACAGATTCAACCCTAGCTAATTTCAAGTTTTAAACGCTGGGAAGTGGTGTTATTATTTCCAAGAATACAATACCATTACGTTCTAAAAGGAGATGTCTTGGGTCATACTTCCATACAAATAATTGTCTTTGAATATTTTTCAAATATTGATGCTTTATTTCTCTCTAAAATAGCTATTTTCTACAAATTTTAATAATATTCTGTTCCATTTGAAGATGATTCCGAATGGCGTAAAAATATATCTTTAAGGAAACGAACATGCATTAATATATTTCGCTATATCCCTTTAGACTGTATATAATGCTAAGAAAACGGTATATTTAAAATATAAACACTCACATATATGAAAAAGAATAGATTTCATATATCTATATTCACATACAAAACCTGAAAAACATTTTGTTTTTACTCTTTCCTTCTTTCGTCTTATGTTACAATAATCGGAGAGAACGTTTCCCATTGGGTCTTCATCCATCTTCATCAAAAAAGTTGAAACCAGATATATTTTTGATTTTTGTGTTTCTTTCTTTGCAGCTACACCACGTTTTATTCGAGACGTAAATATATTTCCTTCGAAAACGTAGAAGAAATTTTGGGTCATCTATTGAAATGGTCTTAGCACTGCATGATGATTTTCAGTATTTATAGAGAAATAATACATTTCAAGGAATGTCAAATATATAAAAGAGGATTCATCTGAATTTTCTAATAATCCAAGCTTAATCGCAGTAATTGTAGTAAATTGTATGTCTTATAATTAATTAATGATCAAAATATAAAATGAATAATTTTAAATTCTGGCTGTAAATAGTTTTCCTTATTTTACTGATTAATTAGTGTAATTTTAATAAAGTTGCTTGAATTCCACTAAAATAAACTAAATAATTCATGTAAAATTTAAAAATATTTGCTCACCATTTCAATAGTGAAAATTATTAAAATATTTAAACAAGTGGAAAGTATACTTTATTTCTTATTGAGTATAAAAATTAAGTTTAAATTCAAAAATCCATTGTTTAAATTAAAATGTCTCAAAGTCAACAGTATTTCATTGAAAATAATTTCAAAACTATTAAAAGTTCTAACAAGATAATGTGTAATGTAAATTGGTTGTGGCTTTGTTTAGTTGCATGACCTATATATCTTTTAACAGTTGTTCACAATTGATTGTAAAACTCAACAGTTCGTTGTACTGTATATATATATATATATATATATATGTGTGTGTGTGTGTGTGTGTATGTGTGTGTGTGTATGTGTGTGTGTTACTATAAACCCCCCAAACCTTGTAAATCCTAGGATTCGCCAGATTGTAGGTTTTACTTGTGCCTTGATAAAAGTCCAAAGTAAGCTTTCACTTCTAAATTTTACCCAGCTATTTTGGTAAAAGCTGGTAGTTACCAATGCTTCACTGTAAAATCTCGGGACGAGGGATTCTATGCGATCGTGAATAAGGCTGAACATGCAAATTTTGCAGTGATAATTTTCTGTTTCTGCCCCTGATATTATATGTATATATATATATATATATTTCATTTTTAAATATCCCATTTAATTATTATGGACATTTGAATAGTCACTAGTTATTTTTAGAGTTTAGTTTTGGTTTTTTGTAATGTTTAAAAACTGTTTCTCCTCTTGTGGGAAGGTAGTATAAAGCTAAGAGCTACTGGGCTGTTTAGACTCATTTTTTTATGCTTGAACAAGTATTTGTATGACTTGGAATAAAGCACCCATGGGTTCTGTATAAGTAAATCAATGTTTTCTCTCTAGGTTTCATTTGTTTCTTTTACGTAAATTTAGTTTTCCTTTCTTTTCCCAATCCATGTATGTAGGTCTACTTCACGTGGAATTTGTGCTTGAAAAAATTGGGCTTTACTTTGAATGTTTTTACATTTTTAGTTTTTGTTCATGTAGAGTTTTTTTTTTTGTTCTTTCGATTTATTTTGGGCATTTGTGTGTTTTTCCATTTAATTTAATTTCTTTTAGATTTTAAATTTCATAATTTGTGGTGATTTATATTTTTATTATAAATATTTTTAGTACTGCATTTAGTGGATGGAGATAATTACAGCCTTAATTTCTAAAATATCCAAGCAAAAAAGTCTAAATCCTGTTACTATATTAAATATATTATTATCCATTAATTTTAAATTACATAAATCAAATATTGATCATTTTTGGTTTATTTTTATACACTTTGTTTTGGTTTATATATATATATATATATATATATATATATATATATATATATTTTTTTTTTTATATATATTTATTTTTATATATTTATCAGCAATATTTTTTCAAGAATTCCAAACATTATTCTTATACAAGTAATTTAATAATTACAGACATTAAACTATTTTTGTATGTCTTTTGTACTTGTTTTAATTAATACATATATAGTCATAATTCTCAGGAATGTGTTTGATTGTTTTCTTCACTTATCACTAGAATCAATATAAGGATGTAGGATTCGGATCTTGTAATTGTGAAACTTGGTCATTTGATGAGGCAGATACCTAAGCTCTCGCTTTCCTAACTTCCATGCTATATTAACGGAAGGTCATTGACTTCACAAGAAAAAACGGATTATATAAAACTGTCTGATTGATGCGCTATCCTTGATCTACTGAACAATATGAGTATGATTTGATGTACGTTGTATTATATTTTTGTGTATAAGTTTATAAACATAATGATAGTTGATATTAAAATGTTGTTAACATATTTGTTAACTTTGCGTGGTTTTCAGTTGAGAGATATCTTTAAGATGTATTACTAAAGCTAATATGATTGTATTAGAAAAGTGAATTTATCATTTTGTAAACAAAATTTATATATTCATGCACTTTGTATTGTTCCTCTATTAATTTATTTATTTCAAAATTAATGTATAATATTCTATATTTCGCTTCCAATATCATTTACACTCTAGTATAGAATATGATATTAATAACAAACTCCAATATAGAATATGATATTAATTCAACAGTTAATTTTTAGGTATATAATACAATTTATATAAATGTGTCCGAAATTTATGTTTATCAACTTACAGCAAATTTCGTACTAATATAAAAACTTCCAAATAAACACAGATGATAATTTCAAACATACTCTATACTAAAAAATGTATTAAATATATTATTCAAGTATTGTAATCACCACTAAGAAAAAAATCAGAAGTTATTGTTAAAAATATTTTAAGAAAAACATTGCATTGAAATTCATTTTTGAGACTCGTTGTGAAAAAGAATCACAAGTCAGACTTACAAATGTGGTAAATTAAATACTTATGATAAAAATATTGTAGGATATCAAGCTAGATGGAATATTGTAAGATTTTAAATCTAATTAATTATTAATTAATTTTTTAAATTTCCGTTAAAAATTGACTTGACATCAAATATCACTCAAACGTAACATAATTAATTGTAAGTTGAATGTTGTCGTGAGCGCTCAATTATTTTTTATATTTTATTAAACTGCGATTGGTAACGTATGCCGAATTCGGAGAAAGTAAACAGAATTTGAGAACATGGCGATGATGCGAATGCGTCGAATTCGAACTGCTATCTAGAACGATAATTCGCCCACCTTCTGATTTATACTATTTGTCTTTTTATGTGTGTCCGACCAAAGCATTAATAAACTGTTGTAAAATATTGAAGCTCTCCCAATCCCTCTAATGAAGTCTTTTTAGACAGAACAAATGTATTGTTTAAAAAGTCTTAGCCATCTAACATAATCAGCATATATTTTAATGTATTACATAAGTTTGAAATAAATACTCTTAGAACATGTAATTGTGGAAAATAATGTAATATATAGAGTATTTGAGTACTTAGAATTAGTAGAAATGAATTATTTCTTTGAAACTTTTTAATATTATTTTATGTGAAAAAGCAGCTTCGAAATCTAGATTACTAAACATAATCCATGAACATTTATAGGATATTAACCTTCTTAATCCCATGCTGTTTTATTGCTTAAGCCGATAAGCATGCGTAGGAAAAGTTACATTAAAAAAAAGGAAAACTATCATAAGAATGGTTTATAATATCTAGATTTTAAACATGTTCTTATATACCTTACCATATGTTTTGTCATGAAGACTAAAGTTGTAACTACCTTCATTAACTTATTTAACTCCATAGATATATTGTAGTCTATTTAAACTGTCCATAAGCTTAAAACTCCAATTAAAAGATGCCAGAAAACTACAACGCAATTTATTATGTATCAACATAGAATATGCAACATCATTCTCCCTCAAATCTCTCATATATTGTTAATCCAAAACATTATTTTCAAAAGTAATAAAGTCTTAGCTAAAACTAAATTATTTATTCTGATTCAAACGATTCTGGATTTTAGCAAGTCTAATTTATCTGCTCAAACTAGGAGATGTTTACAGTTAATGTCAATGCAAAATATTAAATACGGTGATTCAATCATTTTACAAATTTCTATCAGCCTTTCATTGCTCTCTATCTTCCCCTTATCTTCCTCTATCTCATATTTCCGTTCATTTTCTTACCTTTTCTTTCAATATTTCAATTATATATCACTATTTATAATTAAATTTAATTTCACTTCTTACCTTCATCTAATTTACCGTACTCTATGCAATTCAAATAACACAAAACTCCTTGAGACCAGTGAAGAGAAAATTGTGAATAACATAGTGTCACAAGGTTACAAACAAAATTAGGATAATATTTTGTTAGACGATAAATATTTACAGTTTTAATTAATAAAATCTATTTTCTATCATTTTTAAATGTATCGGTACCTCTGAAATATCTTATGCACAAGACTTGGTCAATCCATGGAACACATGTAACCTTGCAGCGTTAACCATCTGAATAAAAATTTAAACTTCCATCTTCTTCAATTAATTTAAACTTTTTTAAGTATCAAAAGACTACGAGTCAGTTGTGCCATATCATATTACAAGAGGAGTGTCTCAATATACTGACTCAATTATATCATCACAATTTGCTTCTATGTACTTGATTGAGCTCATTCCAAAATGCTCGAGGGACATCTAGCGGGAATGGGTGATAAATAATGTATATCTCAGCAAAAAAACTACTTCATTCACCTGTTTTATGGACTTCGTAGCACAATTTCAAAATTGAGATATGGTGCATTGATACATCTACCATTTAGATCTTATTCCCTGGGAGAAAAACAGATGCGAATATAAAAATGCCACTGGTGCGTAAGAGTTATAAGATAGTTTTCATCTTCGACGCTGTGTTTTACCACAATCAATGGATTTAGAGATAAATATGGGAATGTTTCTCAAATCATAATACTAATGCACCGGTCTGCTTATCTTCGGTACACGTATCAAGTAACTGTTCTACTGGTAAACGGAGTAACCTTTCACGGTCATCAACATGTTGCATAATAAATGGAGATTCATCTAAACAGGTTACAGTCCTTGATTTTTCATTATCTACTTATAATGTTTTCGGGACAATTGCAGGAGTAATTGGTAAAAATGCTTGTTTAACAGAGAACGCATGAGATGGGCGTTTGCCGATATTTTAATTTCACCTTTAATTGGATCACATATATACTTTTTTTATATTTCTATCAATCCTTAAATATATTCATTTGATGACTATGCATAAACGTTTGCCTGTAAGGAAATATTTCCTCTGATTTTTTTATTGGAATCATCTATTTTACTGTAAGGTCTTACTCTAAAGTATATTAATATTTTGTTATCTGGAGTTCAAATATTTTAATTAGAATAAATGGATGATCATTTGAATCGAATTTTCCCATAATAGTATTTCAAGAAATTATTTACATCTTCTGGCTCAGAGTAATCATTATCAACTTAAGAAATTCGAATTCTGGAGAGTAAGAACTGTCACAGACAAAATTTGCTTCACATTCACCTTCTCCTCTATAGTTACTTCTAACTCCATCTAGAATCTTTTGCAGCTCCTCCACTTTAAGCGGATCAGATGGATCAATATATCTCCTCAGACAAATGGTGTCTCACATTGAAGGTAATTGCTAAAATTAGGTAAGTTTTAACACTGAAAGGTAGATGCTGTCTCACACACCGCAGTTCAAGAATGAGTTAGAATTATAACCGGCCTAAATACTGCGATAAGAAGGGTTAAATTTCAAAGAAGAATCCATTCTATAGGACTAAGCATATAACATTGTATCAGGAGGAACATGTTAAGCATTCTATGAGACCACACTTCCTCTGTGATGGCTTCGAGCGAAATTCGAGCAGATAGACGCCAAGGAAAGCGAATGTTCCTTCCTAAGTCCGTCCTATTCTCTTCCAATCAAGGGCGTCTCTTCCTGAGAGAAATTCTTGTTTTGAACTAAAGGTTTGGAATTTGTCTTTCCCGTAAAGTGGAGGAAAGAAACCACCTTCCCCAACCTCGACTGTTGTTTCAAAAACCCAGCAGCCTCTGTGGATATCGGCTTCTGAAAGAGAAGGAAAACAAACTTCACCGTTGTCTTACTTTTCCGAAAGCTTTTCCTACCAGCGGGGGTTGAGGAAAGCAAACTTGAACCACACAAGTTTATTTTTCCTGCAGTCTTTCCACAGCTCCCATGATTGTAAATGTTTATTAACTTCGCTCTGGGAAGCAACACGAAGGGTATTGACTGAGCAACTCGTAATTTTGAGCCACGGTCAAGAGAAAAAGACGACACCTGAACAAGCACCTCCCTTTCCAAACTTCCATACCTCATATTTGGCACCTCGAAATGATTTAACGTGCATTAGCCACGTTACGATGCGGCTCTTTTATCTTATCATGGCTTGAAACTTCATCTGGACTTTGACAAAGTTAAATAATTACCGTCTGACACCTCTTTCTTCTAGGTATCAAGTTTCCAATTAGGAGTGTGTAGTATCTAGGTCCCAAGCTCAAAAGGTTTTCCAGACATGATATTTGTCCACTGCAGGGGTTACATGCACCTTGCTATCAGCTACGCTTCTTCTAGTTGTTTTGTAGGTGTCACCAATTCGTAATCACCTAACTCCAGATATGTCAGAAAATACGAAATCAACAACTGGTCTTTTCATGAAACAAAAAAAATGATGGTTCTAAAAACGTTCAATGCAAAGTTTCGTAAAGAACAGATTTAGCCATTTATGGCTATTTTACAGCCACCTATGGCTATGGAACAGATAACTAATTTTTTTAAAAAGAAAATTAATGCGTTTTTATTCGAATCTTCCATACAAAGATTTGTGATATCTAAATACACGTATCATACACACCACTCAATTTGAATTCAGGTTTTAAACTTTTTTTACAACAGATTGCGCCGATTGTAGTATTTCCACGTGAAGTATAATGTTTTGGATTGGTTTGTAATTCTAAATTTAAATTTATTTTAAAGTCATCAATAAATTCCTGACCTTGTCCATTTGCAAAGTTTATATTATAATCTCTTGCAAGTACCGTTCTTATTCTATCAGTCGATGCATCATCCAACATGTCGTACAATGCTTCCGCAATATCGACCGAGTTTGTTTCCGGAGGAGAACACAAAACAACCAGTCGCATTTTTTTTCTTTTAGATTGATGTAAATAGTCTAAACTACATGTAACTAAAATTAAAGCAAACGATAAATAGTTTAACTGAATATATTTTAGAGTTAATAGTAACTAAATTTGAAAGAAACGGTTAATTATTAAACTGAATATATTTTAAGCTAAATGTACTTAAAATTAAAGGATATAGTAAAATGTTAAATTGAATGTAAAAGAAGAAAGAAACATTTAAAATTAAGCTTATAGATTACACCGTAAAATTGAGATGTTTGAATAATTTCCTAGTTAAATGTTAAAATTATCAAGTGTTTATATTTAACGTTAGATTCAAAACCATTATGTATAATTTAAAGAATGTAAAAAAAATGTAACGTTAAGTCTTTAAATAGAATCGTAAAATCAAGAAACCAAACATTTTATAAAAAATCTAATAATGTATTAAAAAAATCAAAAATTATTAGATATAAGTGGTCTCGGACAACAATTCATAGCCTTCCTAAAACAATAAACAATAGATCCTTAGGTGCCTAATATTAATAATAAAAGAACACTTAAATATAAATTAATGTTAATACAGAATTATCATTGATTCCTTGATCAGATTACTGAAAGAAGAGATAGTAGGTACCAAAAACTGATGAGCAGGTGGAAGTTAAATCTACCTTTCATATATTTGTGGTAAAAAGATGAATTCACTTCTTCGCATTTGATTTTTAACACTTGATCGGTTTGTTTATCCACAATTGTCTGCTCACATTGTCGTTGGGTAATGTGCAAGGATCGAAATACGCCACAACAACTTTGTACAACGGGAAATTATCTGACTGCTTGTGACATCTTGTTACATTCCCCTCATTGTCAAGGGTCCTTCCACTCCGTCTTTTGACAATTAAGAAATTTTAGCGAAGCTTGATCTTTTATTTCTCATAAACGCTCATTTTTTTTCTCACTCAATCATAAATCATTATGTTTTACTTAACACTCCTTCCCGGCATGTGATTTCAAACAATTCTTTTTTTTTTCACTTCATCTACTTTTTCTACTGTACTCTTAATACTTTAGAATTATGCTCTGATTCAAGATCATTTTTGGTACACTTCTAATGGCCCATTTCTATAGAAGTACATGTTTTGAAACCCACACAAGTGATGTCTTCTTCTCGCAGAATTTTTGTTATAGTGAAAAAAACATAGTATTCACTAATACTATGTTTTCATCTGTGAGTATTCCTGATGGTTCTTCAAATAAGTCTTTATAGAGTTTATTCTTTCCACTAATCTTCTAATCAGCTTTGGCTCCACAGTCAGTTTATATTTTTAACTAACTGAGTTATTTATGTGTAAGAATATCATAGTGAACTCTACTTCGATCATTAACACAAGCATTATCATTAATATATTAACACAGTACTTAACAGGTTTCGTCTGTGACATTATTTGGCTCTAAAACTAAAGCTCACTCTTAAATCAATTTTTTCTACTTGCTTCAAAACGAAATTAAGTTAATGTCTTTTTTTCTCAATAACATGTATCTCATTTCCATTTAGAGAAATTATTTAACTTCTATAAAATATTTTCT
The DNA here is from genome assembly GCA_019974015.1 of Nephila pilipes. Lineage (NCBI taxonomy): Eukaryota > Metazoa > Arthropoda > Arachnida > Araneae > Nephilidae > Nephila > Nephila pilipes. The sequence goes on along the minus strand of BMAW01015349.1, from coordinate 59,267 downwards.
CCGATCATAAAGTTATAGAACAGTTTATTAAAAACGTAAATTTTAGTATTAATAGCACAATAATTTAAAGCAATATTTCTGAAATAAAACATTCCTATGTGTTTAATTTTTTCACCATTATTACTTATTAATTTCGTACAGTTCAGTTTTAATTCAGGAGATAAGTTTCTTGAATACTTATTTATGTCAATAAAATTCATGTCATCTCCACGATAAAATAGTTTATTTATTTTTTCTACTAGGACTTTGACTGCTGTGTATATTTTTTGTTCATTACTCGACTTAATTGTATCTATTTCTGTTTGAAGGCAATTTTGTGAAAAATATTAAATAATTTATGCAATCAGTGCTTAAATCCGTTACGTTTATTAGGTCAATTTAGGAATTATCCTTACTCATTACATTTATAAAATGAATTGGAATTTCTATCGAAATTTTTTCTTTCTTTTCTAGGGTTGAGTTTGTTTTTATTAGCTTATAATTTCCTTTGAAATTCCTGACATCACCCTACCAAACGCAATGCTAATTTCATTGCCCAACGCCTTGTTATAATTTTTTTTTTTTTTCTATACTCTCATTTTTGAATAAAAGTGTTTCTCTGAATTTACTCAAATCCTATGAATCATATAAAAATACTCATAAAAATTCATCTAAAATATTTGGAAATTTCAATCTCAAGTCTTTTTTTTTTTAATTTTCTTTTCCCAAAAATATAACCCTATTTTCTCTAAATCAACAATTTTGCTAAGTTTATCAATAATTCCTTCCTGAATACTAGTGTTTCCAAGTCATTTGAGAGCAAAATCAAAAGTTTCCTCAAATTATTTGCCAATAGAACACTATTTAATTCTGTCCCAAATTCCTAACATAAATTTCTACGCTCTTGAAGTTAATATTACATATTTGTTTTATATTGAAAGGTATCCTCATTGTGAAATATTCGTATATTCTAAAGAATTAAATTCATTTTTGTCTTCATTTTCTCCATTCGGAAAATTTTGTCTAGTACTTTAAGGTTTTAAAGATTAAAAATGATGCATTTAAATTTCTCTTCTTTACAACCTAAGTTTTTTGATATATATATATATATATATATATATATAAGTTGGACATTTCTTCTATTAGAACTTTTTTGATTTATTTATCTTTAAATTGTGAAAATTGAAATATTAAAATTCTCATGAAGATCCTCTTCATAATAATAAACTTTCCTCTGATCTATTTTAATGGAAGCTACAGAAATAGACCGAATTTCGTGATTTAAAGTGACGTTTACGGGCAACCTTATTATATATAAAAAGTGGAAATTTAAAATCTATTCGCAGTTTTCCCATATCAATTCTAGGAGCTGTTTTTTTTTTTTTTTTTTTGGCTACCCAAACAAAAACAGTATCAATACCTCACAGTATGGGGATTCCTTTTTACATTTTTAAAATGCATACACAGAAAGAAAGTGTAAAACACAATTCATATTGAAATCACACGGCTTTAGTAACTGTGGCATAATTTTAAACAGTACTTCTACTACTAACTATCTACTCTCTTAAACTATCGTGATTTACTTTCTTTTTTTTTAAAACTAGTATCATTGTAAACATTTTTTTAAAGTACTGTCACGAATAGACTTATTACAATCGATCACCGAGAATTTCAACAATTTGCATTGACCGTGGATCACTTATATAGCGATGATACATCTTTTATTAACTGACCGAATTTAATTAATGCATATTAATGAACTTTATTGAATGAATCAAATTGTTTACAATCAGACATGTTCATTACAACAGCCTAATTTTCGCTGAAATCATCAAGAAATGCGTTTGTTCCCTTCTACATCTGTTCTGTTCTCTTCCGAATAAGTATATGTAAAATTACTTTACTGTACATCTAGACACTATGTGTGTGCTGTTTTTCATAAAGTTAGAATAATATTCTTCTTAAGGGCCATACTTATAAAATATATTAATCCTATTTGACAAAAAAATATATATCATTTAGTACTATGATCTAATTAAATAAATATTTTAATTAATTGTCAATAAGGTATAAAGTTTCTAGGAAATATGTAATTTAGAACAAGCATCATAAAATTTCTTTCCGTAAATGGTAGAAATTCCTTTCACTTTCTTTGAAATTAACTACAAAATGCAATATTTTGAAATTATTTTAGTGGGTGTTTGACATTTTCATAATATTTAATTTAAGCGATTTTAATTCGTATTTAATTATTGACAATATAGTATTTAAATTATTAATTGAATGACAATTAAAGAGTGGTTATGAAAAAGATAAACAATTTTATGTTAATATGTCTTATAATTTAATTACACATAAAATCAAAAAATAAATTAACTAATTGAAAGAATACGGATGAAGAAAATTTCATTGAAAAGCATTAAAATTGTTTCTTTGTTATACATTTTTGTTATTGTTTATTTGATATTTTCCATTCAATACAGTTTTCTCTAAGTTACAGTTTTTGAGAACAAGAGAGTCAAGTACTTTTGTCGTTCGAACAAATGTCGCCTCTAAGTAGAACTCTAAAAAAATTTTTAGAGAACTCCAACTGCCAAAATGGAATTGGTCCCAAGACATGCAGTGTTGATGCCATTATAAAAAAAGAGAAAGGCAGAGAGAAGATCTTCGACAAGATCCTTTTGTATTTTATTTTGGTCATAAAACTAGTCCGACAATGATTTTCTTTTATATTCTTCACAACATAAATCACGCATTGTTGAATCTCGTATTTTGCATTGCGTAAAATATGTAAAGAGTTTTCCTGAAGGCAGTTGTCTAAGTTATATTAAAAATGTACTTATAAAACTGAATAAACATTAAACATTACTAAATTTCAAAATGTGATCTGCTATTTGAATTTTTGGTAGTTAAATATTTTTTCCCTTAATACATGTATAAACAATTCCTGAAATCAAGAGAATAATTAACTGACTGTCAATTTTAAATTTTTACTGTTAATAATAATGGCAAAAAAATCTTCATTTTCCATATTTTAATATAGGGCTGAATAAAAACCAGCGAAATAAACATTAGAAAAATCTTTAAATTAATTTCAAACCATTTGTATAAATTTCTATAATGTTATTTGTCTCATTCTTAATATACGTAATATTACTTGTCTTATTGATATTATATAATTTTTACTAACTGTTAACAGTTGATGTATTTTTAAAGTATTACTGCATTAATATCGGTCATGATGAAAAAATACTTATTGGTTCCAGAAATAAAACGGAATGTGTTTTATAGCTCTCGCAGTTCTTATTGATAATTAAAGTGATATCATAGTATGTACCACTAAATAAAAAAAATATTCACTTAATTAGAATAACTAATTCTGCACTAAAATAATATATTTCTATTTTTTACAATATACGCTATATACGCATGTTATAAGCTTCATTCAAATACAATGAAATCTTTACCTTCTCAGGCAATCTGCCATCATAATTACAATCCAAGGAAAGTCACAGTTACCACGGTTGATATGGGTGAAGCACTGTCAGGAATTATGCTTCATAAAACGGTAATTCTCCTTGCAACGTTGTCTTCAGTGATCGTTCAATCTATCGAAAAATTTGAGACCATAAAGTTGTAAATCCTGCTTTGAGTATCCTTCGTATCCTTTCATCCGACACAAAAGTGTTTTTAGAAACGTATTGTGTATTGGATTAAATAAAAAGTATCAAGAATAATATATATATATATATATATATATATATATATATACTAAAGTGCAAAACTTAAGTAACTCTTCAGGATTGTGCCGTAATGCTGAACATTCTCCTATAGAGGTATTATGTAGTATTTAAAAGTTGATGAAACCTTAGTAGAGAGCCAAAAAATTAAATGCGCTAGCAGAAAACTCTGTAGTGATAGAGTGGCGTGAGTAAAACACAGCATATACCAATAGCAGAGGCCCTGAGCCTACATGCATTGTCGTCCACAAAAATAAAGTTTAGACCAATGGCACCTCGGAACCGATACAATTGTGGAAGGATAATTTCATCGATGAAATGGTCTTTGGTAAGCAAACCACTGTCAAAAATATGGAACTCCGTTCATTCGTTCAATATATTGCCTCTCTACACAGGCACTTCCGAACTTTAAGGTATCCGTACACCTTCGAAGAAAATTTTTTGAAATACATTGATATTTGTTATAAAAATACTTTTTTATGCTAAAATATAACCTAAAACTATGAAAAACACACTTAATAATTTGCTTTTAAATCAAAAAAAAATTTTGGAGTGAAAAACATAGTGAAAATAGTACATAAATTGATTATTAGAGTAACGCTCATAACTCAAAAGTAAACAAAAATATCATTATTCTGTAACTTTTATCTTATTCATCATAACAGTTTTTGGGGCTGGTACTACTTTCATGATGAAAATCTCATTACAATAATTTTTATTGTGTTTCGAGTCAAATAACAATGAAAAATCATAAAAAAGTTACAACAATACATGATTTACACCTTTGTTACTAAAAATATATCAATTTTATAATCATGAAAGTGGTAGGGGTCCTTAACAATTGTATAAGGAAGACACTTGCAAAATTTCAATTAATATGGTTCATAACTTTTTCTGATATCTAAAATGCCATATGTAAATATGTCAAGAAAACTCATTTTGAGAAAAATCAAAAACAAACTTTCAATTGCAATTTTTAATAATAAACATAATAAAATATATTTAAAATGCCCCTGATTTATATATAACACCTTCTTTGCTTTCTAATACATTAATTTTTTTTTCCTAAGAGCTCTGAGTATTTTTCGACGCTGCTTTACATTTGGTGTTGAATGACGTGCAGCATCAAAAATTCGACAACTGTCAAGGTGTTTGTAAGATTTTAAGGTAAAATAACCAGTCGTTACATTTAATTTCCTTAAAATTTCAACACAACCCTTGAACCCATCATTAAACTGTATAACAGCATCCAATGCACCAGATTTTAAAATTTTAAGGCACACGAAAACCTCTTTCGGTACCCTCTGCCAAATTATGCCATTAAAACATTCATTGGCATTCTGTGTCTTACCATGAAGGCACTTTGACAGAAGTTCTTTAGAACACAGTTCTAAATATGTAGGTTTAATTAAATTTAATACATCATTGGATAAGCCATTATATTTTTCTTTGGGCTTTTTGCCGCATGACAGTGCTCGCTGATAATAACACCAGCTATCTTTCCCGATAGGGCACTGTCCATGCATGGGTTTCTTGCCACTCGATGCACAGTGGTACAAGGCCGCAATGACGTTCTGTTGAAGTTTGAGTAGATTGCCAACATTACTTCGAACAGCAATTCCATAGTAATTTTGCAATCTGTCAATAAACGAATCGGTAAGTTTACCTTTACCAGATAAACTTTTATTTTTGGATTTCAGTTTGCGCAATCTCGCACCTACTCTTTTCTGAACATGCCCAATGCATTCCAGTTTAGTTACGCTATCTTTCCCATATGTGTCTTTCACGCTGATGAAGCCTTTAGAATCCCCGTCTCCATAATAGTGTGAATACTTCAAACCTCGTTTCACAATTGATCGTTTGAAGATCCTGTTTGCGCCAACAGCTTCCATCTTTAATGAGGAACCTTTAAAATTGCTTCGACACACATGATCTGCTTCAAGCGTCTCGGATACAATACCTTTAGGCATTTTCGAAAGCTTTCTGCAGGTCGGACAATATGATGACATTATTTCAATGTCCACTACTTTGCCAGTGTCGATTGACAAAGCAGCAACACACCCATTCATAGAAGTGTAACCTCTACGCTGCCATGTTCCATCGACAGAAACACCGCATTCAGCTAATTTATTTTTAGATGAATGAATATTCAAAACTTCCTTAGCTGCCTTTTGCATCGACAGTTCACTTACTTCTGAAATCACAGACATAAGTTTATTCTCATGATTGGTGTATGCAGTTTTACTGAGCCTGGGTAAATTTAATGTTGCACATAATTTATATGCAGCAGAAAAACCTTTCCCAATTTGTCTCATGGCATAAACAAATCTTGCATTTATCTCAGGATAGTTTAATGTTTTCTTCGAGCTGGAAAATCCTGTGCAAAAGTCACAATGCTTACATTTTATTGCAAAACTTGAGCACAATCCATACCTCGAGTCTTCATGTAACAGCAAACCATCGTGGAAGCATTTGGGGCAACAAAGTTGTAAAATTGAGCATAGAAGGAGTTCTATGTCAATAATTCTGTTGCCGGTTAGCGGTTTATTTTCATATTCAGCAATTTCTTCATCTAGAATGGCAGAAAGGTTCAATTTTGAAGCACTGGCATTAGCAGTTACAGTACTATTTTTGCTATCATTTTTGGTAAAACCATTACCACGAAATTGTCTTTTTCTTTTAACACTAATTCTCCTTTTTGAATTTCCCATTTTAAACGAAAAAAATTGAGCTTTTCAACAATAAAAACAATCTTAATCAGAAACTTATAAGAATGAGAACAGAAACCAAAACAGATGTAAACAAACAATAACGATTCTCTTTTCTTGCCAGATTCAAGATAAAAATGTATTTAAAAACCTGTTGCCAAATGTATTTTCAAACATTCTGAAAATTCAGATTCATGTTTTAAAATTTATTTATTTTGTACCATTGTACATATAAAAGATATTTCGAAAAATAAAAATGTAAACAAACATTTCTTCCAACTTCCTGTCTGCAGAAATGCACTTCCGGTTTCAAAAATCAGCTAACGAGTAAAATTCAAATCCCTGTAACTTAAGTTCTAAATAAGGTATAAGCAAAATTCAAACACTATTAGAAAGAAAAAAGTTTAAAATTTAAACTGATGTTAAAATTAGAAAATCGAAAATTTTGACAAAAATGACGTTTTAAAGGTGTACGGATACCTTAATACGGTCTCTTTTCCTGGTGTTAGTGGGATGAAATCGTGTCTCTATCTCCCGAATACAAAATGATGCTGATAATCGTTGTTCAGACTGAAACGACTGTCATCAGTAAAAAAAAACGTGACTCTATCGAGTAGATGTCTAGACTTCGTCTTTTTGATACCACTGCGTCTAGGACGACAAGTATATAGACCTTTATGCAGACGTCTGGCTACAGTAAGTCGGAATTCCTGTCGTCCGATTTCATACTCAGCGGCTGATCAATGGTGCCCTATGTCTGGTTTTATTCTTTTGTTAGCTACTAAACGATATACCGGTCTTCATTTGCCATAGTGTGTCTCTCGTTTGACCATCGATAACTTTCCTACAGCTTTACCGGTCATTTGAAATACTTTCTAAGCTCTTGAAACTACACTTTTGTTATTTAACTCTTGTAAACCACTCGTCAAATTAATATTTTCTTCAATACTGACAATGATTACATCAGGTGTAAATGGATCCGGAAGGGTTTTTTAAGCCATTATGAGAGTATGATTTCCCAGAAATTGCTAGAAAATAGTCCTTCTTCCCTACTTTTCAAGTTCCCTCAGCACTGTTTGCGTGTATTTTACGCGTCTAAGTGCAGCACCGTGCCCTCTGTTTTCAATGTGCTGATATTTGCATTTTGTAGAGTAGGCTATAGATAACCCCTGCCAAAGACTTTTGTTCCCTGCTTCCCATTCAAAGTCACAGTAAAAAGTGTATAGCTTAAAAGCCATAAATGAGCTGAGCCAGGTGGCTTGGGTCAGCCACATTCATGAACATCTAACTCTGATACAAAGGTGCGGCAGAGTTGAATCCTCTTTGTGAGGTATTGTTGACCCTTGGCATTGATATATATGTGAATTTAGGGCCTAACCGTGTGCTGGCCGACATCGGCTTGCACGTGGGGAAAAGTGACATTGGCCGATAAGAGGGAATGGTGTTGCAGGGGACAAAATCAGAATTTGTCTTTGATTGGGAGGTTTATTCAAAAATAATCAAAAGGGGGGAGGGCGTGAGACAGATCTACCCGAGGTCTTAAAAATGGAGAAGAAGAAGAGAAGGGGGATTCCTGCCGGGGAGCGAGAGAGCTTTACAGCTAGAAGTTGGAGGCGATTCCCTGCTCTTGCGATTTTAGAACTAAAATCGCACTGCATTTGATATTAAGCTATTGGTGGTATTTTAACTATATGCCTTTGGATTTGTGCTGTGTAGCTATATATGTTTGAACTGTGTGCAAACAGAAACCAGGCGGAAATGCCTAACTAGAATATAATCCTTAGATTTGTAAAATAAAGAATTATCTTCTCTTAAGCTGTGTGATCCTTTTACTTTACCGCTTCATTATACTCATTCTGAGGTCACGACTTTACAATATACATCCTCTTTCCAGTGAGCTTACGTTTCACTGCATTAGTCGCAAAAAGCCGATCTCAGTAATTGTATGGCTTCATGTTGAAAAATGCATTTGTTGCTTTGGTTTCGCATGCCACTGTATATATATATAATCAACCCTTTTTTTACACGGTAGATACGTTTCTTAAAAAAAAAATTAATAAAAAAATCATGTAAAAAATACATGGGACTTAGGGTAAATTTAGGAAATGTTCCATAACTTTAAAAAATCGTATAAAACGAAAAAACTGAAAATATTTTCCCAAAAAAAGAGTGCAAAAACAGTAATAATGAAATCCATATTATATATTTAAAAAAACAAATACAATTTATTTTCATTACAATACAAATTTTAATTAGTGTACAATGAAAATTCAGTCAATGATTACATACAACATGCGTATAAAAATTCAAATTGAAATAAAATTAATAACATCTGTTCATCTCTACTTGATAACAAGCATCAAAGTTTATTACGAACTGGTTCAAAATGTTATCATAAGTAAATGTGTCAGAAATGTCTAGCATAACTGTAGGCTTTGATTCGAATGAAGAATTTTATTCGTTATTAATAGCCACTGTTAGTTTTTTTTTTTTTTTTTTTTTTTTTTTTTTGTGGTTATAAAATTTTTTATTAGCGGCTACTTTTTGGTTTCTAAAGTTCCTTAGATAGTTCTTGATATCCTGCACAAAAAACTTAAGATTGCTTTGGAATTTTAATGCAGCACAATCTATGCGAAGAACTTTGGGGGAAAAATGTTGCTCCATTTTTGTAGCAAATTTAAAGCTCTCGCAATTTAGATCAGCTATTAACAGTTATTTTTCACATTCGACTTTATCATTATCAACTTATTTATTATCATAAACTGTAAAAAAATCAATAAAATCATTCTCATCCAAAGGGATTTCTAGTACCAATTCTTCAATGTCATCCGTTTGCATTTGTTAAAAAGTTCAAAATCAATTGCATTTGATAGAGTCATAATTTCAAAACACACCACTGATTTTGCTACAACAAAACTTCCACTTTTGAAGCAAGCTGGTAAAAGTTTTTTTCAACAAGCATTTACGGCTAAAGAACGAAATGCTGTGTTCAATTTGAAGTACAACGAAATAAAGAAAAAAAGTGATTATGAAATTCGCAAAATACAAAATAAACAAGCCATGATGTAGCCCAAGTCACATGTGTGGGTATAAGCCGACATTCTTCTGATTACATTCTCAAAATTAGAATTTAATTAGGTATTTTTGTTGATTTGTGCCAGAAAAAAAAATCGTGTAAAAAAATATTTAGGC
>BMAW01015349.1:0-39789 GCA_019974015.1 Nephila pilipes | reverse complement strand
TATTGTCTTCGGTACATTCAGCTCTAATTCAACTCCAACTTCTAGAATAAATCCAGAAACTTTGTTCTTACAAAATAAAATAATGATAATAAAATGATTCTTAATACTGCAAGATAAAGAATAAAGTAAGAAAAATATTCCATGGCAAAATGATAAATTAATTTATTTTATTATCTATACTGTTTGTAACACATTTTATAACATTCAGGATTTATAATTTGTTAAGATTTATAATTTAACCTGCAATATTTTATAGTTTATCTTATTTTTAGTTTTAATTTATTTTGAAAGACATATTTGTTTTAAATACAATTTAATTACTATCACATTACATTTTGTTGATTAAACTATAGAGTTTTCGCAATACATCTATTTATATGCTTGATTTTTGTTTGATTTGTCATATTTGTACAGTTATATAAAATTAATAATGTAGAAATATTATTTTTCTGGTAATAATAGTTTATCTCTTGGAAAATAAGCTTTCAAAATACTCTATGGTTTTTATTTTATAACATATTACATTTATTTTATAGTTCATCTATTTTTATAAAATTTATTTGTTTAACCATTTTCCATACCATTCAAAAATATCTTTAAATGCTCTATGTATATTAAATTAAATTATTCAGCTTTTAAATTTTATAACATTTTCTGGTATTTAATTTCAGAAATGTTTGTTGAAGTTTTTAAAACTCTTATTTGAATAAAGTATATAAATATTTCTTGCACAAACCTACAGTAATTTTGAATTTATAAGATATTTATTTACGAATCATCATATAACAAATTATTAGATAGAAATTTTAAAAATATTCTGATGATGAAGTGTATCTATATGTTTAAATAATGACTGAATTTTCTATTTTCTTAGAGTTTAAAATTTTTAATAAATACATAATTGGCCATATATGATCAAAAGCATTTATTATTAGACAATATTTTTCTAAAGTTATATCTGTATGATATCAAGTTATGATACATTTGAAGAAGTCATAACATATATTAAAATACATGATGGAGGAGATTTTTATTTTATAGTAATTCAAATTTGTAGAGAAAAACTATTTACGAATGCACTTTCAGAATCCCAACAAGAGATGTAAATCTCCTCAAATAAGATTCACAATAAGATTCACAAATTGATTTAACTATCATGTTGAATAAAACATTTTAGAGTATATAGGTGATGTAAATAAAGTGATTTGCATTTGTTCTCGGCAATAATATATTTCAGATAACTTACAGTAATGGTTGTTTAAGTAGTTGATACAGCCCGTTTTATAACATTTCATTTTTCCTTTTTCTACTCTCTCCTTCTACTTATTTACCCAAGGATGATAAATATTTAAAAGTTGTGGTATAAAAATTAATTACAAAGTGCTCATCCAGTTTTAATGCATTTTCTTATTATATAAAATATTTATGTATGTAATTGATACTCGTGAAAGAAAGAAAATTCATTTGTTTTCAATTTCTAACTCTCTTAAACAGAAATTTGTATATTCTTATTTAGGTTACCTGATTTTTCTGGTTTTCCTTATCAAGTATTGCCAATTTCCTATTCATGATTGGAATAATTTGTTTCACCTTGTTTTATGTGGTTTGATCAGATAAATTCTTTTAACTTTGTTAAGGAGTCTTAAGAGAGGCGATTACAAGAAATATATAATGACAATACACATATTGTTGTCGCAGCCAAGTCTTATAAATTGTAACAAGCACTCAGGCACTATTTGTCTACAATATTATCTAATTCACCTTAGTTCATTATAATGAGTAAAATTTTTCCTTTCTTTGTTTGACAACTGAAACCATATCCTAAATAACACAAAGTGTTAAAAGAGAATTATTAATATTCTTTTCTGCTTTACAAAAGAGCTACATCCGGTCGAAAATCAAATAAAAGAATTTTTGGAAACAAAGGGATATTTATTCGAGAGTCATTCAAAATGAAAACTACAAATACTTAATATGCCCTATAAGTATTTAACTATTTTAAAAGTGTATGTATTTTATCTGACAAGTAAAATCATTTTTGTTTTCCTTGTTTGTAAAGAAATTAAAATAGTTAAACAAAGTCTGAAAGCATTATACTCGAAGCTAAATAATTTACTTCCAAAAATACTCTTCTTTCTTTCTTTTCTATTATAATAATTGTATTAAAAGCATTCTGATAGTATTTTCTAATTTATAACTATAGGTTACATCAAAATCTTAGTCAAAATTTGCCATCAATTATTTCCTCAAAATTTTAAAAGGTCAAACTTTAACTACACTTTGGCAAATTTATATTTTTCTCCTCGAGAAATATGATGAAAGAAAATAAAATTAAATGCGTTTTCCAAGGTTTCGTAATATTAGTTTTTGTCTTTGTAAAAATTTCGAGATTTTATAAAGACATTTAAAAGAATGTTCTATAATGTATACTTAAGTGTTCAAATTCGAAACAAATTTTTAATTATAAAATATTTTTGATTATTAAGATACTCTACATTATCATCAAAAACTATAATCTATATACATTTAATCATCTTAAGGCTTTTTTCGATTAAAATAATTTGAACATGGTATGCATATAATTTTGAGTTTCAGAATTTATTTTTAGTTAAGAATAATTGTTTTAAACTAATTAAATTTTTGCTTTCAATCATCTTTAATTGAAATTAGCTGGTATGCATTTCAAAATCATGAAACTTTGATTTTATTGGTCTTGAAAGTTATTACTTATTAAATTAAGTTGATTTAATGGTTTTCATTAGGGCGTTAATGTTAAAAGCTAATATAAAATATACTCTACTCTGCTATAAATGCCTAATTTGTAAAAAAATTTATTTAATGTATACTCGCTATACATAAGAATATTTTAGCATAAATCATCTAAGTGTGAATATTCTCGTGTATTAATAACTCCTCCCATTGTTTCCTCAATTCTGCTTAATGAAACATGCATTTGTGAAATCTTTCGAATTTTCATAGTCTGGTTTTCTTACTCAAAGTTATTAAATTGGTGGGATTCTTTTAAAATTATCGAAAGCTTTTAATAAAGTTAGTAATTTTTCGATTTGTTGTATTTTCTCTTTATGTTTTTATATCATTAATGTAATTGATCTGTTTAGAATTCTGAATACCTTCGGTTAACTGGCCTCATATTTTATATTCAAAAATGAAAATATTTCTCAGTTTAAGATGAACTTTCAAATTGTACGAAGTACATAAAACGTTTATGAAAATTGGGATAATGTTTGCACTTCCTTTTAACACACTAATTTATTCTATTAAAATTTTAGTAAACATTAAAATTTCTTGTGAAATTTCATTTTTCTTCTATGATAAAGCAAAATATTTTGTAATGATAAAAATAGCGGTATTTCGCTATTATTAAAGCAATGACGACTAAAATTGATTATTAACTTTCTTAACTACTTAAAGCTAGTAACTCTCGTGCAGTTGGATATTGTCAGAATGACTTTTATTATTATGATTATATTCAGTTCAGTCACTTCAAAGTATTCTAACTTTTTTAATTGACTGCAAAACGTCTTAAAGAGTAGCATAGTTATACATTTTCAAAATATTTGTTTTTACCCATCAAATTTTAATTTTCATTTAAAATAAATAACAGAATGCAAAACATATATACAAACTCTTGAGATAAATATACATCTGTACATAGATATTTTATTGCATGCTAGAAAAATAGTTTACAGTTTTAGATCCCAAGATCAGTACTCATTATCATTGGACAGTCCATCATTATCATCTTTTAGAAAACATGAAAATTGCGTATGATCCTTGTTTCATAAATATTTAAAAATTGCTGACAGGAAGAAAATAACAGTATGAACAGCTGTTTGATTTTATTTATTATATTTACATATTTTTAATTAAAAATAGTTAATATACAATATAGATATATGAATAATGAAATATGGTCAGTTTAATCAGTACACATTGCTTTTATTAGATTAAGTAATTGCTTTTATATTACACTTGTAAAAACTGTGAACTTTTTAAAAGAATGGCTGTTATCTTTTTTAATATTTTTATCTCAAGTTATGGAAAATGCTCAAAAATATAGTCTTGAGCTCAAACGTTGTGAGACACAAGCCACATATATAATAGCTCATCAATCATAATCATTCAGTTTAATTATAAAGCTAAGAAAACAATTAAGCAAAAATGATGATAATTTGAGCAATTGATCACTAGTGTTCAAGATCAAAGTATATGCCAGTAATTTGATAAAGTAAAAGTTTCGATTTCGTAACTATGGTACTCTATGGATAAGAAATTTAAAGAAAACTTTAGTGAATTAAAGTAAATCGTAAGGAATAAAATGTAATAAAATATATAAGCAAATTAAGAATACTGTAAGTATAAAAACCCGATTAATTATATTATTTTAAAATTAGAGTCTATGTCAGCATTATTGAATTATGCTGAAATCAAAAATAAACCAGAAAATAATTATTCAAATCTAACAGATAATTACAGAATTTGCAGTAACAAACCAACAAAAATTAAAGTGTCATATTTTCCTTCGTGAAGTAATCAGTAATGGCTTTCAATGTCAGATTGGTGATGAATGATACATAATTTCCGTTCAAATATTTCAATAGCTCATTTCTATTAAAGTGATATTTTTTCAAGTGACTTTACTTTCAAGTGCTCTTAAAGAAGTCTTGATTTAATGCCTTAATAAGATTTTACATTTGAAGGTACATTATACTTATCTCTTTATTCGTTAAAATTCGTTTGTCTTTATAATCAATTTTAGTTCTTTCTTTTAATTTGATTACATAAAATAAAATTACCCGATTTCTTGTAGTATATCTTATTCAGAATTTATTTCAGATTATTGTACAAATTTTAAAGATTTTAGCATTGAATAAAGTTTTATATTATTTATAATTTGTTACATGTAGTAATAGCTTAATGAAACGTAAATTTTAATTCATGGCTGTATTCTTTCTATAACTGTCATTCGTTCGTATTGAAAAAGACAGTGAAGAAAATTTTCAAGTGATTTTGCTAACATTTTCTCTGAAAATTGTGATATTGGAAAATGGTGGCTGGTAGAAAATTACAGGTATTTAGGATGACTTGTAAATAATAATTGTTAAAAGTGATATTTTAGCTACAAATGTTCTAAATATCTTTCAAAAATTAGATTAATAAATAATAAAGATATTAAATATATATATCTTAAACTTTTGCAGAAAATATTTTCTAATAACAATAATATTAGCTTAAATCAGTTGATAAGCATATGAACTACGTTGCATTCATTTGTTATTATATTATATTTCTTAAACTTATATTTTCTTACATAAATAAAAGTTATATAATAACAATATTTATTTTACTTCTTATTATTCATGAATTATATGGTAACGAAAAGTGGTCTTCAATGGCGAAGGCTGATATAACACAGCATTTGAAATATTTATACATTCTCTATTCCAAGATAATTTCCGGTCACCAGTCGAACATGGGGTGGCATGTACTCAAAAGTGATGAATGATAAAATCAATGGGACTGGGTGACAAAAGACCGGTAACTTGCTCAAAACAAAGCCGAGACGTTCATGAAGTATACGCTGAGAAAATTCCAATGGTTTGATGAAATAATTCAAACTTAGTATGTAACCGGATATTCTAGTGAGATAAAATCACGAATCAATACTTATTTAGCAATTTTCCCTTTATCGAAAAGGGTTAGGCAAAACCTTTATTTGTCTCATGAGATTTATGTACTTAGAGAATAAATAAATTTAATAAGCCATATATTTAAATTCTGCATATAACATAATTAAGCGCTATTTAAGCTTGATAAATTATTCTATTTATCTCATAGCCTAGCTATGATAGCTTACAATTCCTTATTTGCATTGATTGGAATATAATTGCACTTATATTTAATCTTAACACCTAGCTGTGAATCAATACATTACTTACTTTGCACATCTTATTTATATGCATAATGTATAATAATTCCTGATTTTGCTTTTCTCAAAACTTTCAAGCAAATAAACTATTAAAACCCCACTTTTTTATAAAAGTAGTTTCCTCGGCATAATTTATATATAAAGCTGCAGGATGGCAATTTCATTCATAATAATATTCAATGAATTATTCTTATATAAACATTATGTCCTTTTAATATTTGTAAACATTAGAATGATTTGAATAAAAGAAAAATTAGAATAAATCGTTATTTACATAGGCAACACTTCAAGCTCAAATGCATTAACATAAACTATCTACGGTTTTATGAATGAAATAATCTTGATTCGATGGGTTTTTTTCTCCAATTAATAAGGTATGTACTTAATAGTTATTTTAACTTAATCCCACAAAAAAACATCGTGCTTTCGAAAATAATTTAGATGAAAGAGGTGACATGTTCTATATTACCTTTCAAAATTATATTCTCGTCATGAAAGTCTGGCTTTATTACCTCCCAAGAAAATGGTATATGTGTTTAATGTTAAATTAAATTTTAATCTGCTTCTCATGGGTTTCTGCTCATGTAATGCAATAATTGGAACTCTTTCCGGTATTGTTGAACTATTAGAAATAAAAAATTAAAAAAATAAGCAATCCCCTGATTTCTTATTAATCTGAGGAAAACATCTGAAATTACACAATACAAAATTTTCCACAAATAATACATCTTATGGTAATGATGCAATCACATCTGAAAAGGCTTCTGAAGAAATATGGATACGAATCCAATTCATCACTGTCTACCGACTCCATCGCTACGATGATTTGAAGCGATAGTAGTAATTCTCAACCTACTTTATAACTATCCGATTTCCAGCTCCGATTTATGTTCTCTTTCCTCTTTTGATAATCAGTAGTTTCATAATAAGCTTCGAAATCCTCCTTCAAACCAGTGGTATTAATTTTGGCAGTTTTAAAGGGCATCACAATGAACGGACGCTACAAAAGTAATTCAAACAGGATAAACCAAATTAAACATTTTTCAAATCACATTGAACTTCGAATATCCTGTTTCCTTATTCTCATTAGGTTTGCATATAATTCTGCTACCACAATAAGTATTAACCTCTAAAGAAAATGTAAATGTCCCTTTAATATCACCTCCATTTCCCAGCATTCCTGTGACTATAATTCCGACCTCCACGAGGTCAACAATATCTCATATGAAAAAAATAACAGAGCATTCTCATTCTGCTGATCAAAATAATAACAAAGTTTATACGATTCAATTAATTCCAAAACTTTTTAAATTTACAAACTCAAGTGAACATGAGACAGAGGTTCAAGAGCTGACAGATGCAGTTAATTCTGCCCAAACTTAACTCTTCAACCTCAATTTAAAATTCAAATATAATTAATATCCCGACCTAGCTAGTAATCAAATTACAAACTAGTTTAGGAAACAATATCAACTTTTCCTTGACATCTCCATCAAACAAGACTTAATAAAATCCAAAGTAAAATTAAAAGTATAATCAAATTTTATGGGCCTTCCAGCTCTCCACTCTCAACAGCAATTTTGAAGTACAGCCTGAGTTTTATAAGATAATTAGTGTAATATTCGCACCTCAATTATGTTAACTCAGTTTGATACTGCAATAACCATTGAAAATAAAACATAAATCCTAGAAAACGCTTTTGAATCAAATTCTTAACGAAAATTCAGTTTCCGAAATTCCTGAAAGATATAATGATGAAATTGTCACTGAAAACCTCAACTATATTTGCTTCCCCTCTAATTGTATTGTTACCCCTACCACTCCAAAAAATTATTAATTACATAACAAAGTAAACATTGAAATAGCACTTGGAGAAAACAGGATTAATAATAAGATACTGAAAAGATTTCCAGGCAAAATTATATCTCTTGTAACAATTATAATTTACAACACTTTTTCTCTAAATCCTTTACCTACAACCCAGAAAATTTGTATTATTTTCCCAACTCTTTTATTGGAAAAATCCCCCAAATTTCCCAAATAGCTAATGACCAACTTTTCTTCTTTATAGTCTTGTCAATCGTACTGAACGTATTATTCTTATCAGACTTCATTTACTGGATCCTATATATATATATATATATATATATATATATATATATATATATAATTTCACTGAGAATAACCAATAAGACTTTACTAAATAACTGTCAACTACCCAGCCACTTCTACACTTGGATAACAGCTCCCTTCTCGTTTTCAAACAAATAAATGAAAATACAATCAATAGAAGCCATCTTCTCAGAAATAAAAAAAAAATTGAAAAAGTTTGGCCGGAAATTCTCACCTTCAAGCTCATCACAATAGTTCCACTTCTCACCTTCTTTCGTCTTGTTAATTACTACTTTAACTATCGAAGCCTCGAAACCAAAATCTAAAAATTTATTTTCATCTCCCCAATGCATTCAAAGCAGTATTATTTTCAATGTTCACGTACACAGTGATTCATATTATACTCTCAATAGTATGGATATGTACGCGGATTACATGGTTGACATCGGTAAATTAAGAAAACTCCACTTAGCTAATGTCATACTTAACAAGCATTTCAAAATTCTTAAAAATTGCTATGATAAATGGAAAATGAAAATTAGTTTCTCCGTACTTTTCACTAAAGAATGATGAGACTTTCATGAGTCAGCCTTTTATTACAATAAAACAAATCAGTGGTTTCAGTCTACTAAGTATACAAAATTTACCCTTGACAAACCTCGGAACTGGGAACCACACTTTTTACAAAAACATGAAAAAAAAGTTCAGAACATTTTCTCATGAAGTTTACCAATAATTACACAGAACTTGATAATGAACTTATAAACAAAGTTTTTATTTACGTCTTTAATATGTATCAAGACATTAATTACCCCTGATTATCAGGTTTGAGGCTACACCGGTAAAACTAATTAATTCTCAAAAATACTCAAAACTCCTCCATCCATATGATTGCAACATGGTATTGTACAAACATTTCGTTACAAATATTGCATCGGATTAGCTGAAATTTTTTTGATGTAAAATACAAAAGTAATCCATTCTTTGAGTTATCTATAGTCAAAGTATCTATTTATCCTGCATCAAAATATACACGTTAATTTTTTACTTAAGAAATACTTTTTCGATGAGAATTTTATTTTTTAAATCACTTTGATAGGGTCTCTCGACTTCTTAAGTGTGAAACATATCAATACTAAGAATGAAATTTTTTCTTCCAAATCAACTAAATTTTATGCTTATAATAGAAATCATAAATTGTAATAATCGAATATATTTTAATCATTTACGAACAAGCAAATATTCAGGGAGTCTAGAATTGAATCAGTATTGATTGAGCTTAATAGAAGTCAGAATTCAGTGCAGTACTCTATGGTATTATATAATATTATTAATCTCAGAAGTTAAGCCAAAATGTTTCATCTTCCAATTTCAGTACGTATTAAGCAAAATGTGGTTATTTGAATAGTAAATTGAAACAGAAGATTAATAGCTTCTTTTTTGCAGGGAAATATATTTTGTAATCTCAAAAATTAAAAAAAAAATTGAAACTTCTAGCACATCTACGTCTACAAAAAATTATTACTTTAAAACAAGCAATCGAGTTTCCTAATTTGTTTCATGTATTTACAATTACATACAATGCAGAATTTGTCGTAATAATTTAATTTTTTTTATAGAATACTTAATAGCATTAATAATTTTAAAAATATGAATTTGTTTAGTCTTCTTTTGTTTTAAAAAACTTATTTAATCCTAAATCTTTATTTATCATATGAAAAGTAATTTATCTGATTTTTAATAAAAAAGAAAATAAATTAAATTAGTATTAATATTACAAATATAGCTTTGTAGCGTTTTTGAAAAGCAGTAGAATTTTTCAATGACAATTATTTTTTTTTAAATTTAAAGATGACGTTATCTCTCGACTTATTCTTACCTTACATTGATTATTGTTTTCCAAGTTCTATAACTACGGTTTGTCTAAAATATGTTAGATATGTAAAATGAATAAATTATTTACTCAAAACGTATGTTTAAATTTGATATAGATTCAAATAATTAATTAATGACTTTGAAGATTACAATACTTTTGGTTATATTAATATTACTTACTTTACCTTAAGCATTTTATAATGTGTCTATTAGTGTGAGCAGTTAAGTCTCTTTAGAACATGTAAAAATCAAAAGAAGAAATGGTATTTTTTTGTTGTAAATGTTGTAAACGAAAAATGTTGTAAAATATTTTGTGCTATGTGAAATAAAGGAATATATGTCAATAAACTTTTTAACATACAGTATATTTCCTTATTTATTAACTTCTATCTTAACTATATGTATTCTTTCCCAGTAAAAAGTTAGAATAGGATTGCTTAAGTACATAAAAGGGATTACTAACAAAATATTAAAACAATAAAGTTTTATATTTTAATTTCAGAAAATTCTGAAATGTAATCCAATATAATATAAATAATTGTAAATATATATTTATACATTTTATCAAAATATAAATGAAAAGGAATTCTAACTCTTAAGAAATTCGAAAATATTTTTATAGAAATATTCAGTTTAGATAAATATTTAGAAAATGTTTCCATGTGGTCTAGTTTAGTACACATTACATTTTTTGATAAAAGCAAGTCAAGTGATTTTGTCGTTGGAACAAATTTCGCCACTTTCTGAACATTTATAAGTAGTTTTTCCTTTGAAAACCCAAATATCCCCGACGGAATTGTTCCCAAGGCACCCCATGTTTCAACCAGGGAAGAAAAACAAAGAGGATGAAAGCTTCAATGACTTTTTCCCTTTTATTGCTCTTAAAAATATTTTAGAAATTCTTATATTTCATTTTTGAAGAAAACGTCAATTGTATATAACATCTCTGCTCTAATACATACGAAATTACTTGCATATTTAAAGGAGTTTTTAATTAAAACATAAGTAAATATTAACCTACTAATAATTTCTTTCTTGCAATGCATTTTTCTTTATTGTTTCGATCATTTGCTTTTAAAAAATAGCTTATTTGTATTCGTTGTATAAGCATTCGTATTAATTATGATTGTAAATAAAAATACTAGGATTATTAATAAATAGTTTGAAGACTCAATGAGAATATTTTTACATACAAGAAAATGTTTTGCAGGACTATTTCAATTTTTTATCTTTTTTAATTTTCTTTTAATGCAATCTAAAAAATATGAAGCTATGAACGATTAATTTAATAAAAAAAAAAGAACTTTAAGCATTTAGTTATAATTTCTACGAAATGAGGTTTCCCTGATATTAAATCTTATGAAAGAATATAAAGTATTTTGAATAACAAAATGTTCATGGTAAGATAATTAAAAATTTTCATTCTTGCATTCGCATAATTATAGCATTATCGATCTTCAGATTTGTGGCTCTGCTCGAATAAAATTATCTTGATAATATCTATTCATATTTATCAAAGTAACTATAATATTAAACATTTATTTTCTTGCGAGAAGTATTTAAAAATATTATAATTCTTCCGTACAATGTTATTTTTCAAAAGTGATTTATTCACACCTATATAGTTTCTAGAAGATTATATTGTCGCTTCTTAGCTTCAAAATTACTACAAATATTTCATATTTACCTTTTCTATTTTACACAGTTTTGTATTGTGACTAAAAATTTGAATTTCTTAATGTTCTTGGAAATTTTCTAACGCGATTGAAATACGTATGCTAACACTTTACAATTATTTTCTGAATTTATAAAGAAAATTCAGGCTATTTTTTTCTTAGACATTCTTTAAATTTATCTATAATGGTGTCTGGTATTGTTAACACATTAAACAGTATAATCTACATAAATAATGTCATAATATAATTTGAATAATCCTTTAGGGACAAAATATGTACTTTTATATAATGCCGAAGTATACTCGATATTTCAAAAAATCACTTTCTTGACTGTATGGCATGCAGTCTAATTTCGTATACGATTTAAAAATATGCAGTTATTTGATTATAACAATATAATACGCTTATGTGAGAAGTGTCCTGGAATTTCAAAATAATAATAATAATAATAATAAAGGAAGCGATTTCCCAAAAATATAACTTATGTAATTTTATCTGATTAAAATGATAATATACATATTTCCTTTCCTTGCAGACAATAAAGAGAACTAGAGAGGAATTAACATTAAACTCTTTAAAAGCTTTTGTAAACATTCTTAATCTAATACAATATCACTTTCTTAATACAGGAATGGTCGAACTTTTTTTGACTCAAGAAAAAAGAATTGAATTATATTGCATTAATTTTTATTACTTATTCATTTCACAACTTAAAGCAACATAAAGAAATTGGTGAAGCATTATTTACTGCAGAGCCATGGTCAAATTTAGAGAATGACATCTCAACCAACCCTCATCCCTCCTAACTTTCATGGTGCGGCAATGAGTCTTGACAGATTTAATGACATCTGTCTCACTACACGAAGAGTCCTAGTAGAATCATAGTTCGAATAGTTAGAAATTAGGGTTTAAATACTAGTGTTCAGGAATTCGCTACCAGGACCACTCGGATATTATGACCTGTAACAATTTATGAGAAAGTTTTCGTAACAAATGTTTATAAAAGACAAATGCATTAAAAACAATAAAATCATCAATATAGGAAATCGAATGCAGATTCTGGATTCTAAAAAGAGTAAAGTTATAACAGTAGGAAGGGAAAGACAATGAACCCAAATCCTAATTACATCAGAATACAGTATATGCTCTTAATATATTTAAGTAAATAATTGCTTATGTTACTTATTATAATATTAATAATCGTATCATAAATTATGTATTTAAAAGTAAAAATCATTTCAATTAATATATATATATATATATATCGGAATTACTTCTACCATGTTGTACATAAATCATTTTCACTATTACTCCGAACATAATTTTAAGTTAATTACAACCAATGACTCATTTAATTTGAGCTGTAAATAGAGTGTTTTCAGTATATTTAAGGGTGCTATAAATAAGGGTATATTTTGATACTCGAAAATATATCTTTGAGGGAATATCATCTATCATAGAGTCATTACATGTTTGTAAATGAAATTGCTGAACCGAGGCAAACAATGCATTCGGCTGTTGAAATAGTGAATGATTTGAACAGGCGTCATCATTTATTTTATTAACGTTCATTAAACTTTTGTGTAATCAAATGCCTATATAGTACTATAATGCGTTATTAGTTATGTATATTTTAGTAACTTATAAGCTTCTATGATATACCCAAGTATTAGACATTTAGATATAAAAACGAAATTATTGAGTAAATTATTCGTTAACTAACGTAAATTATTTGTTAAAATACGTAAAATTATAAAAATATATCCTTACATTATTTATATGCATACACGGATATTTAAATTCAAGTAAACATTATATAAATTGTGTTATTAAAACGAATGTAATGATAATAATTTAAAATAAAAGGTTTTAGTAGAATACTATAAAATTAAAGAATAATTTATTAGTATTTTTTTAGTTATAAGTACATCATTGTTACATAGGTATTCGTATCAATCAACTATTGTTACAAAGCGTGTATTTTTGGGTTATCTGAACACAAACTATATAGTAAATGTTTATTTTATACCGTTTTTATTAAGAAAATAATTAAATTCAGTGAGTAAATTAATTATTTACTGAGTAAAACAAATTAACTATAAAATTTAAGTTCTGTAACTATTTTCACGAAATATAAGAGGATGTTCAAAATTATTCATCCACTTCCAAAATTCATATTTAAAAAAAAAAAAAAAAAAGACACGAACGATAAGTAATGTAAGAATACAAAGGAAAGGCAAGTAAGTTTTATATTGTGAAAAATAGATGAACCTCGTGTATTCGTGAAGGTATTTCTGCGATTTCTTCTTTCTAAGTTTTGTTCAAGATAAAGTACTTGAGCTACCATAACCCAAAAATTTACTTCATCAGCTGATTTTATCCGCAGTACAATCAATTAGAGCTGACAGTTAACAAAGTGTTTGGCAGGAATTTGCATATCGAATAGACATTATACGAGTAACTAAAGGAATTTATTTCGAACATTTGTAAAAAAAGAAAAGAAAAACACTTCCATATTTTCCCTTTGTATCCATGTATGTATCACTATTTGTCATTCAGTTATGAAAACATAGAATTTTGAAATTCAATAAATATTATTTGAACATGGGGAAAATAAATATAAAATTTAATAATTTAATTTCAAAAATTTGAAAACATAATCAAATCTGATTAAAATTTAACAAGTACATTTTAGAAGAAATGTTTCAGCCATTTTATATAATTCCACTGCTGAATTCTCTATTGGGAATTTTAAATAATGAAAACTAAATTCAAATTGAAATCACATTTCTAAATAAAATTTATTGAATGACTTTCTGGGAAAAAATATTCATATAAAAATAGACCATTAAATAGAACACTTAAAAAAAAGACAATATTCTTCTAGGATGTATTAGTCATTTGCCTTCGACGATAGTGTTTGGTTCAGAAATAATTTAATGTACTTTAACTATCAAATGCTTTCTTCATACACTTACACACACACACACACACACACACACACACACACACACACACACACATATATATATATATATATATATATATAAATATATATATATATACTATAATGGGTGAGTGTGTGTATGTGTGTGTGACCTATGTAGGAAACTTGTGCATTCAAACAATGAATCCAGCGTTGTTGCCATTGTTATTAGCACTGTATAAACTCATTCTGCGAGATACTTTGAAACCATATAGTCTGAAGATTCAGTATTTTTGACTGTGCCATTCAAATCAATCATTAGATTGGGGAACAAGTAGTAATGGGCTCTACATGAACTGTATGTTGGGTGAGAAAACCAAGGATATTTTGAAGGTACTGATTCCACAGTTCCAGTACCATATTTAATAATTTAATTGCATATAACCTCTCAATACTTTGTTGGACCATTAGCGTGACAATACATTCATACAAGATTTCTATATTAGGCCACTGTGGACGCATAATCAAATCAGATAATATTCTGAGCGTAGGAATACGTAAGCCTAACTGCAATTCACCAGTCCAGCCTGCTATCTGATTTGAAAATGTGCTAGAAACGCGCCAAAAGAATATTCCCATTACTTTTGGAATAAATGGAACAGATTTTTCTATATGTATATATCATTTTCAAGTCTATGCTATTTTTCTGTATAGATATCACTTTCAAGTCTAAGCTATTTTGATGGTATATCTTTCTCTGCAATAAGGGTTTTAGTACAATTTTCATGATTTTCTTAAAATATTTGAATGACACGTGTTTTAAGAATATTTTTTATTATTAACTTTAAATTTTTCCTAATTATAATTAGGGAACTATTTGAATATAATAAGAATCAATATTTAATGAGAAATTATGGAAAAAACATGTTTCAAATTTTAAAAAAGTTCCACATAAGAAAATACTATTTTAACGGTACGTACAAAAGTAATATGTCAACAATCGAAAGATAATAATTTTAATATTACAAAATAAAAATATAAAAAATCGAGTTTTTGGTAATATTTGGTGAGCCTTTTATTTTTGTTTTTCAGCATCATTAAAATAGCATAGTATCAAATGAATCATAGACAGTTACAGAAGTTGTCGACGCTAAGCCATAAGTCAATCACCGACATCGCATGGCTCCATACCGAAAAATTGATTATAGTTATATTTGATGAGACTGCTGATAAGTCAGCCTTTTACACGGAGAACAATGATAACAATAGAGATGATGCTACCCTGAAACAGTTGCCTAATGAAGGAAAAGATTCATTTACAGAGATATCATCAGTTGGCCAAATGAAGTTTAAGCAGTGACACCCTTCCTCTCGGTGATGGATTTAGCGATTATTTTGACGACCTAGCAAGAAACTTAATAACTTTGGTGACAAATCGAAGATTCCTGAAAGTATTGGATCCTAGGCGACAATTCGATTGGAAAGAAAGTTACAGACTCTTCCTGAAATTTCCGAGTCCGTCATACCTGGCCGGAACCCGTATAAGTACGCCGAAACCTGAGAGTCGATTATTCTGTCTGAGAGTTTGATTTGAAGATCGAATGAAATCGATTGTGAAGCCCTCTTCACTTGGATATAGAACTGCCATTATCCTGACCGAGTGAATTAGTGGATAAGTAGTTTATATTTACCTAGAATTGCAGAGGATAATTTTCCTTTTTGTGAACCAGCAAGATGGTGAGCTGAATACAACAGAAACTTTTGTGACTTATTACAAGTGTTTTTCTGTTCCTGTATCTGTGTCCTTAATCTGTGCTAGTGCTGTGTTTCCTAATTGTTTTGTTGTTCACACTCTGCATTCTGGGCCTTCTTGTTCAGAATTGATGAATTATAGGTCATTTATCATTATCCAGTGTGTTGGATTGATTTTCATTTTTTATATCTAGATTTTTCTTATAAATGTATAAAAAAAATAACATTTTGAGTATGCCTTCTTCTTCTTTAGTAGCTTCAGTCTCGTTATTTATTAGCCATTTCTCATGCTTTTAAATGGAATTGTCATTATAATATGATTTTATCATATAATTATGTAATTATTAGCAATAGAAACAATGAAAATTGAGCAAGTTCAATTATATTTCATTAACTGTATAATGAAAAATACATATTGTTAAATTTCGAAATCCACCTAATTTAAACGGATAATGAAATGAAACTAAAAGAAATTAAAACATGATACATCGGAAACGAAAAATTGAAACAAAAATTGAGCTTCTTATATATTTTTGTCATTTATGACTACTTTAGACGAAAAGCAAGTGTTATATATATATATATATATAGCAAACTACCTATTGATTAATTACAATATCTACATAATCCCCCAGTCATTACAGACATTAGTTGGATCGTTACACTAATCATTCAATGCCTTGAAAATAAAAATTCACTCCTTGATCTTGGCCATAATCTTAGAATGGGTGTCTGAATCTGCTCTTTGCGTTGGAATTTTTTTTACTCATATATTCTTTAATCTTTACGAACTCGAGAAAGTTGCAGGGCGCAACATCAGTTCCTTACAGTGGATGCTTCCAGATCTGCCATCTAAAACTATTAAGCAAACTCTGTGTTTTATGTATGTTGAGGGATGTTGTTTTATTGGGCAAGATGGTAATATCTTTGGTTCTTACGTCTCTTGTTTTTCATAGCTCAGTGGAAACTTCTTAGTGTTTCGTTGTAGAATTGAGCACTAATGGTTGTGACTTTCTACAGTAACTCATTAAAGACAACTTCGCAATTGGGAAAATTTGTAACTTTGATTATACCCGCTGATGGGAAAACTTTGGATTTGGTTCCCGTAGGCTATGATATTTGTCTGCACTTCATCAGTGCTTGTTTCGATTCTTGGATTAAATGATTCACCCTCCTAGATTTATCATCCTTAATGATGCTGCTTAAGAAATTATTGCCTTCTGCAAAATAGCTTCGAAGGAATTTCAGGAATGCCTGAAATCTTATTCCTTTGTGTCCTTTTTTCGATAATCGGATTAGTGACGAACGATAGAATGTGAGCACTGCAATCGGATTTTCACAACTCCTTTACAATCTGTGCGGCGCTCAGTCCCTGATTGTTAAAAATAATTCAATTGCAACATGTCTGATGTGCTCATTGTTGGTAGTCTTCCTTGCCCTTCCGCATTGGTTAATTTTGTACGTCCATCTTGAAACTGGTGGCAATATTTAAAAATGGCTGGAAGTGATAATGCATGTGACCTATACACTACTGATATTACTCGGTGAACCTCTGTTTTCGTGAATCATTTCCCTCCTCCCCGAAAAAAAAACACTATCACGCGTACTTTTACGTAAGTTTCTAGCTAACGCTCTCTCTCTCTTTTTTTTTTGTACTACACAGCAACGATTGTCATGATCCAAATGAAATTGCTGCTGTACGAAGTCAGGGAATTCAGTTATCGTCTGCACTAACTTTGCTCTTATTTCCCAACGTTGCCATCTGTATCAAAATAAGTGTAACTTTTTGAATACTCGTTATATATAATTACATATATATTCATAAAATATGTATTTTGCATTATTTCAAATGTAAAAAAGGAGAATATATCAAAGTTGAATCCAATACATCAAAGCTAAGAAAAATTGTTGCAAATATTATTAAAATAGGTAGTGTTGTCATAATATTATTAGAAGCTAAAGAAAATGCATAAATTTTCTGAAAGAATTCCTTACTGATCCCACAATGTGAAATTCCCAAGAGAAAAAAACAGTGTATATTATATTTTCCAACTTGATAACATATTTTGTATGCTTGATTACATTAGGACTCAACTACTGAGCCAGTTTTATTACATTCTCAATAAATTTTATTCCTCAAAATTAATTTAGAATATGAAGATTTTTCTCGGTATAGAACAGATTGCATATTTCAACATCTCAAAGTACATTTTACTCATGTAATGAATTTTTCTCAGGTTTAAATTTCAGAGGAAAAAACTAACATTTTAGCATTTCTCGTCTTTCAATTGAAGTATATTTAATTTTCTTTCTCTAGTATATTGAAATCAGTATATTAAATCCGTGTTTTCAGTATATTAAAATCAGTACTAAATAATTAAAAATGTATCATTAATTCAATACGAGTAAATTATATTTAAATTTCAAATTCTGAACCAGGTATTTTTAAAACTATGGAGTTAACAATTTCGCTCAGAATTGAATTCAAAAAATATTCAGTGTTACTTAAAAAAAATATTCTGCAAATTCATACACTACATTGAATATATTGAAATACACATAAAAATGTTGCTTGATTACGATTCTCTTAACACATTTCTGTAAATGTGTTTGTCTTCCTAAATTTAATACTAATGAAAAACATATGACGACTTTCATAAAATAATATCATTGAAATATCCCATTTTATGAAAAACAAAGTAATATCAAAATTGTCATTATCTTTATCTCTATTACGAGTTGGTTAAAATGTCACCTATTTTTAAAATTATTATAGATATCAGAAATTACATAAATTTGAAATTTGTTTTTACGTTATCAAGTTTGCTGGTTTTGGACTAACAGAAAAAAGTATCGAAAAGTTCTATAGTTTACTCAGATGCTTAAAGAGCACCATTTGCTTTTTTGCAATAAAAATTGTTTAATAGTTCTATTTCAAAATGCATATCTTGCCTAAATTTAAACTGAGGTTAAAACGAAACTGTATTTGAAAAATTATAAGAACGAAAGAGTTCATTTTTAGAATGTTGAGAATTAAAATCAATCAACAAGGGGATTAAAACAATATTAATATTATATGTATCAAATTATTAAATGACATGTAATAAATTTAAAATTGCTACTGCATAAATATGTGTTAAAGCTATACATTAAAGTACGCATTAAAATATATATGAACCAAAATCTATTTTTTTACTAAAACTGCTGAGAGGAAATAATATTTTATTTGTAATCATATACAATTGACTCACATTAAATTTAATTTCACATTCCTTAATTTAACATTGAATTTTGCTTAGTTAAACAGTAAATCTAAGAAAATGTCTGATATATTTTAATATAACGCTTCTCATAAAAGAATCTAACTGAAATTGCATTGAATTTGTGTGATGTATTTTGTTCTATATAACGGCTTGACATGACTTATGTATTAAGTAGCACATATAGTTGTAAGTATTTTTTTATTTAATTTTTTCAAATAACTATACATTGCTTGCTTTTTACGAAGTATATTTAAACAGATATTTGAATCTGATGGGCAATTTTAGCATTATTATTATTTTGAAGTATTCTTAACATTATAAGATACCATTGCAAATTATATTATTTTTTTCCCTTTAACAATAAGTATGTATTGAGTTAATATCATGTTTCAAAAATAAATAATTTTATTTATTTTTGAGTTATTCGCGAGATATAAAAAAACTAAGAACTTAATTTAAAACATAATAATTTTTAAAATATTTATAGGTAACATACTTTTTACTTTTATGGAGCGTTTTTAGTACATTTAAGCAAAAAAGAAATTTCAATTATATGAATATAATAAATCTGAAAAAGTAAATAATAAATATTATTTCAAATATCATAATAAAAGAAAATTTATTATTTCTATAAGAACTGCTTACTAGTCTTTCATATTTGGAAAACTGGAAATTTTATTCAGCTTAAATTAAAAGCTATTGTTTTAAATATTTCTCAAATATTTCGTTTCCAACCGAAGGCATAAGTCTCTAATTTATATTAACACAATATTTTAAGCCTTACGCCATCACACCTCATTTCGGTTTTTGGTGCCTTATCAATAAATACCTCATGAAATTTAATAATTTGGTTTTTGTTGTAAGAAAGAAGAAAAATTAATGAGTCTTTCGGAAATTGATTCATTTTTTTAGCAGATATAAATCAATTTATTAAGTAATTATTCAGCTTTTAAACACACAGAATTCCAGTTATCAAAACTTAAATTGAACACAATAACTTAATACAAGTATATGATCAATATTTTTATCGAATGAAACCCTGTTATTTATAAATAAAGTCTTTAAAATCATATTGCACCAATTCAACTATTAATTTATCAATTACTGCAATATAATATTTAGTGGGTTATAATTCTCTTTGTGATTCTAAGATTTTATTTAGCTCACCCATTCAAATATTATTGAAATAATTCTCTCTTACCAAACCCTTTTAATAGGAATTGCTTTTATCCCTCAAATCCTCTGAGACAGCTATAGCCAGGAACTAGAGCTCTTGATATTATCGACTTCGTGTTAGTATATTACATCTCAGAGCTAACCACACTCTCTTTTTTCTCTAATTTATACTTTATGTATCAAATAAATCTGGAACTTGTATTAATCAAGAGTTTTAAGCCTTAGGCCTTCACACCTAATTTTGGTTTTTGAAGCCATTCCACTTTATTTCCACCTGCATCTAATTAACGTGATCAAGTCTAATTTTGGTTGGAAAGAAAATATTATTTCATACAATAAATTTGAATTAAAGTCTCCAGGGTTAGTGAAGAGAAAGTAGCGAATAGCCCAACATCATTAACCCTCCCCAGAAATGAATCGTGATTTATCGTTGGATGCGGTAATCTAGAGGGAAATGATGATTACAATTAATTCAAAGACCTAAATCACTGGATGCTTTTACAGAACTGCTGCCAAAACTTCGGAAATTTTAAGTTACTCACGTATCCCGAAATATAATTTCTTACTAAATATCTAATATAAGGTGAAATCGAAAGAGAGCTTACAAAGGTATTTGAGCTAAATATATTAACAATATTTTATTATAAAAATCTTTCAATCTTCTTTTCCATGCTCTATGCAGAATTGGTACACGGGTTTCTTTAAAGATGAAATAATCATGTTCTGGTACACTGAAATGGATTGCGCTGTACATCATTCCGTTTTACAAACTATATTAATAAACATTATTTTTCACAAAAACTGCATCATTTCTATCACATAATAAATAAACGACTAAAGAACCGACGTGATCTGGTCAAGAAGCAGAACAATACGAAATACGAACATAATGCTATATGTTAATAGTAGTCCCGATTCTCCTAATTACGCTGGCGAAGTAATACGTAATTAACGAGCAATAAATAACAAGACAGTTACTTTTTAAAAAAAAGCCAATGCGTAAATTGCCAATTCAAAATTGCAATGTTTTAGCAAATATTTAAATTTTGAAAGTTTAATTTTAAACCAAAATATTCACTACTTTTCATTTTGAAAGATGACCAACTTTTTCATTTACAATTTTGAAAAAAACTTTTAGCTCCAAATGAATGTACGTTAAGCTTAGTGGAGCAAGAGCCAAAGCGGTCTACTGCATCGGGATTCAAGGCAAAATCCCAAAGACTTGCTATGATAAAAAAATATCGAGTCGTCTCGTCAAATTGTAAGAATAAAGAGTGATACAACCTTATATTTGTCTTTAAGATCTTTCTGGGGTTCATCTCCTCTTAAACAGACGATACCTCTCCCGCAATTCTTTCCATTTGTAACGTATGCTGGCATTCCATTGTCCTCAAAGGAAATCTCTTTCGTCTGCCGAGATGGTGGTCGGTGCTCTCGGTATTTGTTACTTCTACTGTGGAGGTTGTAGGGGTTTCTAGAATGCTGTGGTTGGCATGCGGTGGGGATATATTTGACTTGGATTTATCTGGAACTCGATGACTGATCTTCAAGGATAGCTGCGTCTTGACATCTTTCACTCAATGTGATTGGAGATCGTTTGGTGGGCCTTAGAATCTGTAGATACGAGGTTAGCACTCGTTTTCTTCTTGTCAGAGGCCTTTGAGTGATCATTTTCTTTGGAGTCGAACCGTTTGGGTAAAGTTACTTGTACTGGCTGACACTTGTTAATGTTCCACTGTCGGTCAACATTTACCGAATTTTCTAGCAACGCCTCTTTCGGTCTTAACATTATTACTCGAAAATGTGGTCATCCGTTTCACTTGTGGTAATCGGCAGTCTAACCTCGTGTTTTGCTTGGGTTTTACAGTCTGTGGTTTGGAGCTCTCTGAGTAATTATCTTTACTGGTATTTCCTAACAAAACACCCTAACCCGTAATATAAGCATTTCGTTCTCTTGCGTACCTTCTCCTATCCTCCTTTCTTTGATTTGAGAGTTTAATTCGGTCTATATTGACAGTTGTCTCCTTTTATGTTTCAGAATAACTACATTGTTATTTAATATTCGAACCCCTTTGAATGGTCCCTCAAGTTTGGGTTGAAATTTCGCAACCACTTTGCCAAACTAATTGGATGCGTTTACACTAAAACCATATCGTTTACCTTAACCATACTATCCCGTCTTCTCCTATTGTAATATCGAGGCTCTTTGTTTTGCTGTATCTCCGTTTTTTGTTGAACCTCAGCCAAAGTTTCTTAAAGTTTTAATTACGCTATCTCTATGTTCGGGAACGTGGACCATTTTTTGGAAGGGAGTTTATTAATTTACGTTTTAAAAATAGAGCAGCAAGAGACGTCCACGTGGTTCCATGTACCGCGGTTCTGATTGCATATGGGAACTGCCGAAGAAATTGGTTCTAAGTGGTATGATTTGACACCAAATTTCGATTAACTCTTTAAGAATCATTAGCCTGGTGATCTCTAAGTAGTAGTTTTTATGTGTGCAATGTTCAAAGGGCGAATAGTTTCTCAAATACTTCCGAAATTAATTGGGGTCTATTATGACTGACTACTTTTATTGGAGTTCCATACCTAGATATATATTCTTTATAAAGAACAGTGGCCACTGCTTTTGCTGATGCTTTCCGTAATGGAATTAATTCAACTCATTTAAAAATATATCAATGATTATTAAAAGAAAAATATACCTGTCAGATTTCGAGGCTGGGTATGGTCCTAATAAATCTAGTGAAATTTGCTTGTTTGGGTAAATTGTTATTATCGAAATTAATTGTACAGCTGGAAATGCGTTTTTATAACTATAACGTTGACATATGTCGCGTGTTGAAACATACTCACTTATTATTTTTGTCATTTCAGGCAAATAGCACTCTTTCTTAATTCTGGCATAAGGCTTTCTTATACCGAAATGACCCGAAAATGGATTATCAGGAAATTCCTTTAGAATAGATTCACGAAGGGATTGCGGAATGTAAGCACTTAGTTCATGTTTAAAAGTTAAGCCTTGGGACCAATTTCCGCATATTACTGCTTTTATTGCAGTATCCTCCGGATGTTCTAAATAACTATAGATATAACCTAACTCTGGGTCCTACCTTTGCTCCTTTTTCATCTGCTCTCTTGAAGTTAATACCAGAGAACTAATAATGACGCAAAAGACACTCTCAAGTGTCCATTCCTCAAAAGGTTGCCTGGACAATGCGTCAGCCACTATATTTTGATTCCCTGTTCTATGCTCCCTCTGTATATTATATCCTGCCAATTTCAACACCCAACTTATCATTCTTCATGAAAGAATTTCCCCATTCATTAATTTCGTCAGTTATTCTTTTACGCATCAGATTTTCCATTGCTGAATTGAGATGTAAATCCAATGGTTAGATGAAATCTCTTTGAAACGGTTCCTTGATAACATTTCAGACGTTCCACTGCAGATATTCTGAGTAAGTTCGTTTCCAAATTTTATACCTTGAGGAATTTTTTCTACAAAAACACACACAGAAATGGCCTGCATTAATTGCAACACTCCGGGCCAAGCTCCCACCCCTTGTAGTATTCCTGCTTCAGAAATAAGGAGCACTTGAGCTTAAGATGAATAATTTATTTACAGTGATATTACAATTCTATGTTGAAGATTAAATATAATTAATTAAAATAAGGTGGATAACATTTACCGCACAAATAGAAAAATTCGATGGACAGTTTCGTTGCAAGTGCTTAGTGTAATTATGACTTAAAAGTATCCTAGCACTTTTAGGGGGGTGGTATTATTTTTATACCTCATATTCAACATTCTAAAAATCTTTGTAAAATATATATGCTTTTTTTCTGTACATTTGCATTGAAATGGTAGCTTATACCTTTCCTTATTTAAATTAGAGAACAGAATAGTTCTGAAAGTTAGTGATTTGAATCTAAGGTAAGTTCTGAAATGAATTGAAATTTTTAAATTCATCAACTACCCAATCAACATGTTAGAAAATTTATGTAAATACTGCTAATTAATGAAAATAAAATTTATAAAGTATCAGTTTCATACTTCAAACTAACTGCTATCATATTTATACCACCACCCACATAGACCACCAGTTGGCTAGTGAGCACAAGATGGAAGACTTGAAACTTTTGATTCAGACTGATATGTGATGGTTCGCTTTGTTACAGTAAAAAACGGAGGTCATCAACATGTTTTCTAGTGCAAGTGTTGTAAAAATTGAACTTATTCTTCAAAGGAAAGAAAATTAAAACAGGAAGAGAAGTTTATCAAAGCGGTGAGTGTCAAACAAGAGACAGCAAACAAGAGAGATGGGGAAAAAAGATTTCTCAAAACTAAAATTATTGAAAAAACAAATAGTTTCGGGAAGGGCAGCCTTCGAAAGCATAATAATTAAATGACAAATTTTCACACAAATTATCACTCTTAGAAATAAGAAAACAGCAGCATAAAATTCTGATCTTTTCAAAATGACTTTGTGATCCTAATATTTCCTAAATTAACTGAAGTAATACGAATTTTCTAGAAAATAATATTTATTTGAAGGATTACGAAACAGGGAGTGTACAAATAAGATATCCTACAGAGGCGGTGGTATAATATATATACCAGGTCTTAAAATTCAGGAAATAAGTAAAAGTTAATTTTCCCGCCTGATATTGTGTCATTTTCACATTATTAATGCATATCAGAGGAATTTTAACTAAAATTTAATGACCTCAAAATCCTGTTCTTCATGTTTTTCAAAAAAGAACTCCACACAGTGGTAAGCGCCCTAGATTTTGGGTGCTATATTCTTGCAAAAATCTACCGTTGACGGACAATTCCACCCCATTCAATTTTTTAGTAGTAAAACAACTATTCAACAAGAAAAGTGATTCAACAAGAAATATGAATTAGAAGTTGTTGCGATTATTGAGGCACTCAAAAAATTTCGAAATTACCTATTAGTAACAAAATTTAAAATAATCACTGATTGTGATGTTTTTCAAAAATTATTCATAAAAATAATCTACCTCCTAAAATTGCTCGATGGGCATAAATGCCTGAGGAATTTCATAATGGTTTATGGTTTTTGGTTTGGGTTTATTAACGTTGCATTAGAAGCAACAAGAGGGCTACATATGTATTGGCAACGGACCTCGTAATTTTGAATATCGGATCAAGTGAAGAGCACGACATCTGAACTGGTATCCCCTCTCCTAACATCCACACAACGCCTACGAGAGGACTTCGGACCCCAAAAGATTTAACGTGCATCAGCCCCGGTTACACGGCGGGTAATGAGTGGTCTCAAGTCTCGAACCCACGACAAGGCGAAAACCACCTGCCGCGAGACCAATACCATGACCACTTCGAGACCAATATCATGGTTACTATGAAGTTTATCACAAACTGAGTAATCAAATTAAACGTGTTGATGCTTTGAGTAGATATTCAGTATTTTAGATGTCTTTAAATGATGTCACACAAAAAGTCAAAGATTCCCAAGAGTAGGGTGATTTAATTTCTTAATTCAAAAACATAATCACTTCTATACCAGTAGAAAATTATTCTCTTTAAAATGGCATTTCGTATAAATTACACAAACATAATGAACTCTTGGTAGTCCGTTCAAATGAAGTAAGAAACTCCAAAAAATGCACACTCACTGAGTTATTTCTCTTGCCACTAAACTGAATTTATTGTGTCTCGTGATTATTATATTCCCCACCTTAAAAATTAAATCTAGAAGTCATATCAAATTGCATACCATGCATACTTTTCTCGAAAATCTGAAAAACTGTAAGTATTGCTTACTAAATTACCAAAGGAGATAAGCCCATTGATTGTTATCCCTGCAACTTGTTCGGACCTTTGCTTTCCACCAAAAAATGTAATAAAAATGATTTTATAGTCATTGATGAAAATTTGTCTAAATTTATCCTGTAAAATAAACTACACCTGTAGAGACATTAGCCAAAGTAACACTTCAACAAACAACATATGGAATTTTTTCGAAAATAATTAACATACAAAAGTAGTTCCCGTACATCGATAGAATTTCAAATAACTGTCAAGAACAATCAATTGAACACAGTCTAATCAACACTGACGTAGCTTGTGGAAATAGTCAAGTTGAACGCATTCCTGGAACAATCATTCCTGTTTTGACCAAATTGACAATCGTTGAGGCACATAAATGATTTAAATATGTCCTATGATTACTAAGTATTTTGAATAGTATACGTAGAACAAAATATACATCTTTTCAACTTTTAATTGATATTCAAATGAAACAAAAGAAAGATCTTGGGGATAAAAACCACTTCTTCAAGAGGAACGCGTTCAAACAGTTATACATAACAAAGAAATATTTCGTGATGAGGCCAAACAAAACATCCTAAAATTAAAGGAAAAAATATACGATAGTATTAAAATCGATGTAAACCAGCCTCTAACTAAGATTTGGTGATAAAGTTGACATACAATGAATACAATTTGGCATTGGACTGAAGCTTCCTTCAAGATACTTTGGTCCCAACGAAGTAACTATAATGAATCCCAATGGTCATGATGAAATTCTGAAATTAGATCTCCGTGAAGGTCCTAACCAAACATCAACTGCTGCAGATAAGATGAAAAAGTGGTGCACAAACAGAACACTACATTCTGCTTTGACTTTTTGTCTTTTTTATGCTTTTTTTTCCCTTTATCTGCATGCTTTTCTTCTGTCATTTCATATTCTTTGTATTTACCTTGAATTGATACCATCCGAGGTAATCTGGCCAGATAGGAAGGCCGTGTGGAGTTTCCCCTCTATACAAAAGGGCTCTCTTCACCAGCGAACACCCAATCATCAGCTAGAATTTTTCAGAACACAGATTTGTCAGAACACAGATGCTCACGGACTCTCCAAACCGTGAGGAGCTGTTGCCGCTTTGAGCTGCACTCTATTTTTGGAGCACATTTGCCATTGACGGGGTTGTGGTGTAAGCCTTTTCATCAGTAAAGAGCAACATGACATTTATTTCCTCTTACTTCTTAATGATATTCTTAATTGTTAACGATTTGTCCTGATTGTACTTTTATGTTTTAATTAAATGTTTGAAACCTTAATTACTGCCTGTTTACTTAGTCTACACGCAAACCACACGTGTATATATATATATATATATATATAACACATGGATCAATAAGTTCCGAGACTAACCCAGAGATGTCGCTCGTAGTAAACCAGTAACCAGGTCTTTCTAGAGTACTAACCTTTGCTTGAAACGTGTCAAAATTGTAAGTCGATCGGACCAGAAACAGTAGAGTTATCGAGGTTGGAGTAAAGTCGTTTTGTAGTTTGTTTAAAAAATGGAAAAAACCGAGCTTCGTGTTCTGATAAAACATTGTTTTTTAATGGGTAAAAACACCGTGCAAGCGAAACAATGGATTGAAAAATGTTACCCGGACTCTTGTCCATCAAAAGCAACGATTTGTCGGTGGTTTGCCGAGTTTAAACGTGGTCGTACCGACACAAATGACGCGGAACGCTCGGGTAGACCTGTGGAAGCCGTTACACCGGAAAATGTGAGTGAAGTGACAAAAATTATAATGAAAGATCGTAAAGTGAAGCTCCGTGAGATTGCTGAGATGACACAGATATCATATGGAAGTGTATTTACTATCCTTCATGAAAAATTGAGTATGAAAAAGGTTTTTTCCAAGTGGGTGCCGCGATTGCTTTCGATGGAACAAAAACAGCAACGAGTCGATGATTTAGAAAGCTGTTTATCGCTATTTACTCGCAACAAAAAAGATTTCTTGCGTCGTTACGTGACCATGGACGAAACATGGATACATCACTACACTCCAGAGTCGAAACGGCAGTCATCTGAGTGGCGCACAGCTGGCGAAAGCCGTCCGAAGCGTCCGAAAAAGCAGCAGTCAGCTGGCAAAGTCATGGCGTCAGTTTTTTGGGATACGCATGGCGTGATTTTCATTGACTACCTCGAAAAAGGTAAATCGATCAATTGTGATTATTATATTGACTTCCTGATGCGTTTGAAGGAGGAAATCGGAAAAAAACGACCGCACAGTCTCGGGACTTATTGATCGATTTGTTACATATAAACACACACACATATATATATATATATACATATAAACACACACACACACACACACACACATATATATATATATATATATATATATAATGAATGCTTACCAGCAAGTGTCGGAATTAGAAAGAGGCAAATTCGTTGTCTATCGAGATTGTGGATTATTGTTCCGTGATATTGCTTGTCTCACTGGTTGAAATCCAAACACTGCCTTGCGAATATGAAATCAATAATTTGCTGAGGTTCATACTGAACAGCAAATAGGATTTCCAGGCCCTTCTATGGCTAATCCTTGAGAAGGCAGATATATCGGGAGGTCATCCATGCAAAAATTTACAACCACAACACGGACCATTAGTCAGGAAATGGACATATTTTCAACTCACCCAGTATCCACTCATACAATGTGAAGATTTTTCCAGCAACGTGATCTTTAAATTCTATGATTTTAATTCGGCTTCCCTTGACAATGCAACACAGAGAGATGGCGACTCTGGACCACCGAAAGACAAAGCTGGATACAGAAGTGGCACATTGTAATCCGAGATGTAGTATTGAGACGAGTCCTGGTTCTGCGTGCAGTATTCTGATGGTAGTATACGGGTTTGGAGGATCCGAGGAGATCGTTCTTTGCCTGCTTACTATTTTTACCACCATAGGAGTCCTACACTCTCTGTGATAGTTTGGGCAGCCATCGAGTACACGACACATACATCTCCTTTTCGGATCGACGGTAATTTGAACACAGATTTGTTCATTTCTGTTATCTTACATACAGTCGTTGGGTCCTATCCTCGAAGTCGGCCAATCGTCCTCTTCCAACAAGATATGACCATATATTACAAGTTATGCTATGACTTTCCTCGATATGCAAGATATTCGATTGTTGCCCTGGTCCACATAGTCTCCAGATCTGCCTCCCTTTGAAAATATCTAGTCAT
Organism: Nephila pilipes; assembly: GCA_019974015.1. Lineage (NCBI taxonomy): Eukaryota > Metazoa > Arthropoda > Arachnida > Araneae > Nephilidae > Nephila > Nephila pilipes. Next base: position 10,015 of record BMAW01015349.1, on the reverse strand, counting down.
GCAAAATGGCCTCTCACCCCTCTCCAGATAATGTGGTGGATAAAGTGTGGCATACACTTGAAGCAGCATGGAAAGTTTTGCCTGTTTCTGTCATGCAATCTTAGTTCGACTCCATGCCTAACTGTGTAACGATAGTTTTAGCTTCCAGTGATGGTAGTTGTTTCATCTAATTTTGTATCTCTATAAACCTCCAAACAGCTTGCAATTTTAATCTTTATATCTTCATGTCATACTGCTTACGGTGCAATAAATATATTTTTTGTATTTGGTTTCCTTCCTGGGAATTTAATTTTAATGCCCAACCGCGAAGAATTATATTCTCGAGATGAAAAAAAAGCAAATCGTCATCACTATGTGAATTCCTAAAAGAAGCAAGCTGTTGGGTGGTTAAAGAGCAAAATTGTAAAAAGAATATGTAGAAAGAGAAAACATAGATAAAAAAAAATAATTGAACTTTTCACGTCTCAACCACTAACAAGTCGACTATGTAGACTTAGTGCTGTGTAGATGATTTAAAATTAGATCACAGTTCACAATGCTGTTTAATATATTTATGATACATATAAGGGCTTAAAATAAGTTGGTACAATCATACTCTAATCAATTTGTGGGATAAACATACTCTAAGTGGAAGAATTTTTTAATATTATTAAACTTGTCTATGTTATGTGGTTTTAAATTTTTATTACATAATAAAAAGTTTAATAAAATAATCCTGTATATAGATATAAGTAATTTGCTTTTAAAAAGGAATTAAAATTATACAGATTCTGTTTTACAGTAGATATTTCGAATTAATCTTTTATCAGAAATATTGTAAATCCAAATCGAAAAATTCTATTCCTGTAAAATTCGATTAATTTGTTAATAATTTGAGGTAAGGAGCGTATAATGTAATATTTAATTTAAAAAATTCACTAGTTTTACCAAAAAATTAATTAAGTTTTTTTATGTAAACGATAAAAAAAAGGTAAGAATTATATCAATATATTCTATTTTCAACCAAATGTATATAAAGGCTGGCTTACAAGTACTGTTAGGACCTGTCTGAAGAACACTTTTAATTTGCTTATAAAAATATTGACTAAAAACTTCGAAGTTCTCTTGTAATTCAAGTTTAATGAGAGTATTGGATTTTTTTTGCTTTATTGTTTGATTAAAAAGGTATTTAGCGTATAAAATTAATTAAAAGAAACCTGATTATATGTTCAATATTATTAAAATATCTTAAAAACTTTACCGTTTATTAAAAACACCTTTCTACTCTTCATGACTTTGGAAATTACGAAGCTGTTTTTAATTATAGTAATTTGTTCAAGATTATCGATACCTTATTGAAGATTCGATTGCAAAAATTTACCAGAGTTCGCGGTACTGGTTTTTATAGCCATTTTGATGCTACGAAATTTAACACGTGTTATGAGAAATTTGAATAACTTATTTTTTATTATTCGTTAAAATAAAATTATTAATTTCTATATTACTGTATTTGGATATTTGCAAGGCATTATTGTATAATATATGTTCTCTCAATAATTTACAATTTTAAAATTTAAACATAATGGCATAATCTGTAGGAAGTTCATAAACATAAACAAAAACAGAATTCTTCTACAATCTATAGCAAGTCAAAAATATTGAAAGGTAATTTCACTTTCTACACTACAATTCCCACTCAAAAGCTCCCTTTAAGATACAAAATTTAAATTTATTATTGGACATTAGAGATTTAATGGAAACTTATAATAAAACTATCAACTTCTCTAGTGATTTATTTTCTTTTAGAAGATTACTATTAGCTATTATTAGATTAAATCTTATGCCTTTAAGCATAAATTCTGATAAAGAATTGTTTCCTTTCGTATTTAAATCTATTGGGATATCGTGTGGATAGTATGAATAGTTTATGGAATCAATATATTGTTTGAAGTCTTCAAACATGTCGTTTTTGTAATTCTACTTTTTTGCTGTAAGGGAAAATAAGACATCCATGATTTTTATGGTATTTAAAAGCTCTTTTAATTATGCTTTTCCTAATTGGAAATAAAGTTATGTATATCTCAAATACATCAGCAAAATTAATTGCATTCATTTTTTTGCTCTTATACAGATAAGTGCAGCATTATGTAACATATTTTTCAACAGTATTCAATATGGTATTGATATTTTATAGGAAAGATAGCTACAGTTATCTCTAATGATATGGAATCCATGAATGTCATAAATATCACCGCATTTAAAAACATTTACAATAACTTTAACTTCTATTTTATTAAGTCCAGATATAAAGTATTTAATATGTCCTAAGTAACATCACTTTTAAAATTCATATATCCATTGATACATACTTTTCTTAACTACTTCAAAGTCTTTTACTTTCAAGCTCTTACGTTTCTCTCTAGAAACTCTACTTAGTATATTAGGATTATAAATCTAGCATTCTTCTCCGTAGTAAAATTCTTGGTTATTTTGCTCCGTAGTAAACAAGAAAAATGTTCTTGTTGTTCCAAATGACGTCTAATCCATAAGGGTCTATTGTACTACAAAAACGAATCTAAAAATTTTCAAGTGCTAATCTTCCCTTTCATATTAGATAAAATTTTAATTATATATATTTTAATACTATTAAACCCATGTGCGTTAAAAGTTTTAATCTCAATTTTACTAGTATTTTTACGACAGTTGTAGCTTGTAATGTCAGTCCTATGCTGATTAATTCTAATATTCGTCTTACCAGAAATCTGTCCCACATAACCAAAGTGGCATAAAACGCAGATCAACATATATAAAAATTAAAATTTGTACAAAATAATACTAAGGAATCCTTATTATATTGATATTTGCAAATCTTGATAATAATAAAAATAGTAATGCAAATCTTGCATTTCTTATTGGAAAATGTCCTAAGCTGAAAATAAAAATGGTCAGAATCCAGAAAATGGTCACTTTTAAGCATGATATCTGAAATTAAATCACAGTGGTGAAATTCCTTATTAAATGTATAAAACGAATTCCAATATGTATAAAACAAACTCCTAGTGAATTGACTGATTTCTTAACTCGAAAAATACGAGTTTTACACCTCCTACTATAAACCAAATTAGACATCAAAGTATGTTGATAAGTGTTATAAAAATTAAAACAAATATCGGTTTTTTTTTGGTATTTTTAGAAATATATATATAAATATATAGTTTAATTTATATGCTCAATCTAAATGTCTGTGAACAGAACAATAATTCACTTCATTCATTTTCGAAATTTCAAAAATATACATCTATCACCCAGATAAAATAACGTAGAATGATAATTTCTTAACGATTAAGTTAACACTATTATAATGCATCATCGAGGTTTATCAAACATAATCAGGAGGTTAAACTATTTTAAATTTTTAAATCATAAGAAAATTAAAAAACAAACTTAAAAATTTTCCAAATCATAAGAAATAAATTTCAGTCTAATAATAAGAAGTGAAAAAAAATTACGTGAATAAAATTCATAATGAATTATTCTCAAATTTTTCACTAACAACATAAATGTATTGAAATTTATTACTAATTTTCCAAAGTTACTTATTTTTAATTTATTTAATTAATTAATTTTTCCTGAATAGGAATTTACAGCAAAACCACATAAGAAATAACTCTGAGAAAAATACACTGGTCACAAAGAATGATTAATAGTCATACTTAATAATATCAAACAGTTGAATATCATATTGTAATTTTATACTCAATTTTTCCATGGAAAAACTAATTTAAATATAGCACATTGAAATGTAAGAAAATTCATTTATATATATATGCTTAAGAATTCGTGTAAAAAATACATGCGACATATGGTAAATTTAGGGATATGTTCCACAGCTTTAAGTGTATGATGAAAAACTTCTGAATATTTTCCCAAAAAACCGTGCAATAAAAAGTAATAATGAAATCCATATTACATATTTATAAAACAAAAACAACTCAATTTTATTTTAAAAAATTTAAAATTAGTGTATGAGAAAATTTAGTCTGTAGGTATATACAACATATAATAATTCAAATTGAAATTAGGAATAAAACTACTAACAAATATTCATTGCTATTTGATAACAAACGTGCACGTTTAATACTAACTAGATCAAAAATAATATCATCAGCAGATGTGTCAAATATGTCTCGCCCAATTGTTGGCTTTGATTCAAATGAAGAATTTTATTCGTTATTAACAATCTCTGTTAGTTTTTTTGTTGTTACAAAGTCTCTCAATTTCATCAAAACGTTTGACAACAATATTGTGTTTACAAAGCTTAACCTGTCGGATAGATATTTTTGGTTTTATTTGTTAGCATTAGTATTTTATTAAAATTTATGGCTAATAGGAAAAATCGAGGTTTTTTCGAAAATATAAACTTAAGGGAAACCGTTACATCAAGAATGTGGATGAGAAGAACACTGATAGATGTGTTACCACAACATTAAGTGAATCAAACCTTCAGTCACATTAAAAAACAATCGATTGTTTAGAAAATAAAAATCATAACACAGTAATTAATTTTAAAATTTTAAATGGGTTAAAGTCGGGAATAGGGTGTCCCCCAGGTGATTGGCGACCTATTTGATTAGTTGCCAAATGCGTGTGAATTAAGTATTGAGTATTATTAGGGTTACCATAACGAATCGCCACTTTTAAACCATTATCTCCCCAATGATTCACCAATAGCCTAAGGCACACCTTATTCCCGACTTTAACCTTTAAATGATTTTATTTCCTCATTTAATTATCCTGAGTGTTTTCAAAATGGTATAATGTTTTTCGGAGAATCAGTATTTGGCTTAGCATCTGATTGGTTATTAAAATGTCCAAACTGTGAATATTCCATCTCCTTTTGTACATCACCAAAAGTGAACAAAATACACAACATCCACTTTGCATTTGTTTTGGCTTAAGGATTTTTGGAAATGGACATTCTGCTGCAAAATAACTGTGTTCAGTTATGAATTTGAACATTCCATCTAAGACGCCTTACAGTTGTTTTGAAAAAAAGTTGGAGAATATTTCCAGTAATGTGGCACTTGAAATCATGAATGAGGCTGCCACTGAGATTCAGGAAAAAAATAATTTTGATAAAATTGCTCAGTGTCAGTCGATGGAACATGGCAACCGATGAGATTAGTGCATGTTTAACTTAATCGATTGTGCATCGATTAGCTTTGAATTCATTCAAAATTGAATATTTTTATAATTCAAAATGATAAATATAATTATTAAAAATAATAAATAATCTACGCTACTTACCTCATTTGAAAATTGCTATATGTTATCAACTAAGAACTTTGTAGATTACTCATTTATTAAAAACTATACTTGAATATGAGATGAATAAAGTATAAAACTCAAATTTTTAGTTGATTTTTGCTTAATATTAACTTCACGAAAATTTTCATTAATTACCTCTAAATTTTGACATAAAGTTCAAATCTCAATCTCGAGAGTTTTTACATCGGCGACAATGTTTTCGTCTTTATTCCTAAATAATAATTTGACTGTATCGAATATTTTACTATGATATAATTCAAAGTATAACTTAACCACAGTAACGAGTGTGTGTGTGCGTATGGCACACACACACATACATACATATATATATATATATATAAACTGAATAATTAAAATAACATACAATTAATTTAAACAGTCAATTATTAATTTATATTTTCTATAGCTAAATGGCTAATTATTTCTATACATGTATGCATACACAGTGCATAAATAATTAGAAATATTCTTAAGTTGATTTCATATTTTACACTCTAAAAATAGTTTTATATTTTTCATATTTTCCGAAATGTTATGATTTTAACAAGATCACTAATTTAGAAGTTTAACACACATTTGGGAAGAAAGCAATTTTCGTATGAAAATTATAGACATGTGTATTAACCCTATACATAAACATTCTGAAGTAAATGCATATATATTTCCATTTATTTCAGAATCGGCATTTCCGATTAATAAGCAGCATATCCTGATACACGAATATATTTTAAGAATTACTGCTTTTATTAAGTCTTACGCTGAAAAACCTCCTGTAATATATCCGCAATCTTTTCTCATCGCTAATGAAACGCCAGAAACTTACTCCACATTCTTAAAGACACCTTCAGGCCAGACCTCCATGGTCATTCGTTGATGTAATGAACACTGACTTCTCGGAACTATCTGTAACTTGTTATGTTAAGTCTAGCTACCTCCAGGTTTAAGCATCGGATAAAGTGACATCAGTCCTCGACAAAGTTTTCGTGATGATCCTTCGTTACAACGAAAGTATTCATGTTCTTGGTTTTATATGGAATACTAGAGATTTTCTGTATTACTGGAACCCGATGAGGACAATAGAAGATGATTTCAGCAGAATATTTGTTTTGGTAGTCGATGTTGCAATAAGTATAGAAATATTTTTTAATATATAAATCTAGTCTTACATAGAAAAAACTATTTTCTTCGATAGTGATTTAGTTCTTAAATTAATTTTTATTAATTTTCATAAATATTATTGAAAGGTTAGATATTTTTAAATAATTGCATTATTCATACGATTTCTAATTACTCGTAAAACGTGAACTAATTACAACATAATAGCTGTATTTTCTGAAGCATTTCTGAAATTTATATTAATTTCGTAATTCATCTATGTGTTTCTAAAACTGATAATGAAATGTATATATTTAAAATAAAATTTAAAACTCATGCAAATAGCAGTTTGACGATTTTCAATGTGTTTTTGATGACATTAATGTTTCAAAATTGTAAAAAAAAATTATTCAGAAGTAAACATGAATGAAGGAAAATATCTTAAGCGAAATAAAGGAGTGGGCATATAAAAAGTTTGAAGATACTCAGCAAATGCATTTTAGAGAAATTAAATATAAGACTTTTCTGCTTAATTCTTATACTTTTAAGCAATACACAAAATTAAATAAATGATTTAGTTAAGTGTTTAAATTAATAAACAATTTTAGAGATTAATTTACATGATTCCTATGCAGATAAGTTTTTAAGAGTATTTGATATTTTTTAAACTTAATAAATATGTTCCGTGTGTATACCTTATTTTTTGTTGAAATTCTTAATTTTTAACTTTCTTTTCTTAACAGTATTTTACAATATAATTCAATGAATTTAAATGTTTAGATCAGTCCTAAAATACATTTCTTCTATGTCTTCTTTTCTTTTTCCTTTGGTTGAAATTCTGAATTCTTAATAACTGGGTTTTTACTATCATTTTTGTAACTCAATTCACTGCAATAAGTTGTTTATATCTATAATACTGGTATAAGTCCGCATTTTTCCTTTCCAATGTATAGAACAGTATTAATTACATTACTTCCGTCGTATATTTTTTTTTCTTTATTTTAAATTATTTAGTTTCTTAAACAATATACAATGATTTTTAACGATTTATAGAGCTTTAAATCAATAGATTGTCTGATGTATTTGAAAGAAGTTTTGCCTTATAAGAATTCTTCATTTGATAATATATGTAAATTTCATTTTTTTCAACAATACGGTTTATCTTTCAGCAGTTTGAGATTTTTTTTTTCTAAATACTTTTTAAGAACATAATACTATCTACAAAGAGAAACGTTATAGTATTATAAACATATTCCGATGATGCTTCTTCAATGGTCCTGTATATTTTCTTATAATCCGATGATATAAAATGCTTTTACCCAATATATCGGAAAGAAAATCAGTTAGCAACTAGAAGCAGAACCATATGAAGGTAATCAAAATTTTGTAATGTCTATTTAGATTAAGACAAAACACTTGATAACATGACTATATAATGATAACTATTGAAAGATAAAATGAATTTTCTTAAAAAAATATTATCTTTTATAAAGTGAGGTCACGGTGCAGAATACAATGGTTTATAATATTTTTGAATTACAGAAATTCGAATTTCAAATAATAGATACAATAGTATCCCAAAATTAAGCAAAACTCGTAAAATATTAAAATAAATTATATATTGGGATATTTGTTTTAAATAACTTGTAAAGATTCAACAGTAGGTCATGACCCTGCCGTTATGCAAATTATTTCAATCAGCGTCTTCATTCTTTAAGCACCTGCACACGTTGGGACAATGATAAACCGATGCAGTCGGCGTAAGTAGTTCCGACAGGTTATCGTGTAATTCATGTGCGAATGATTGCAATTTCTTGTCATTATACTGAACGAATGATGGTACAAAGACAACAATCCCACATATTTGTAAAAGGAAAAAATGTTGGAATGCTTGAATCCAGACGATCGCAAATCACTAAATCTGAAACAACCTCTGCCTTTAATCTTAAGATTGTATCATATGTTTGAAAGTGCAGGATATTGTAACCGAAGAAAGTAGCAGGTAAGCTAATAGTCTCATTTGTTTGCCAAGACCTGGTATAACAGCGAGATATAAGTGGGACACTTATGCTAGATAATTGGGTCCAGATATTTTTAACACCATTAGTATGATTTTTGGAATGGTTTCTACAGACTTTATTTTACGACACAAATGGTTTTCCTATTAATATCAACTTTCTTATTCAACCTTATTGCCATTTTGAAATTTAGCTTTTACGTAATTTGTCATTCCATATGCATTTCGTTTTACATATAAGGGACTTTCTAGCCACATGAGGTTTAGTTTCCAAATCCAAGTCTTAAGAATATTATGATTTCCATCTCATAGTTTAACCTATGCATCAGATATTAGAAAGTCAAAAATTAGAAATAGAACACTGTTGTATGTAAAGTACGCTAGATTTATTAAATATGCTAATGGGATTGATATTGAAATTAGCTTTATTTGAATTTATCATAGATATTTGTGACCTATTACAACACAAAATAAGAAATAATAAGATAATCACAAAATAGCATTTTTATTTCTGTAGACTAAACTCCAGAGACACTTGATAATTTTGTATATCCTCCTTTTATTTTATATACTATGTTAAACAAAGTATGTTTACAACAGTTTTCGTTCATTTTTGCCTACCATAAAATATCGTTCAGTTTTCCCAGTTACCAGCTTGTGATGTTAATTAGAGATACATTCAGTCTAAAAAAAAATTAAGATAATCTCTATTTTTCTTTTTACTACTATATTTCAGAATAAATGACGTCAAATATTAATTATGTTACAAGAAGGCAACTAGAAGATGGTATTATTTTGAGATTTTAATGCAATACTACAAAGGTAACATAAGTATGATTATTGTACTTAATACTTTTTTATATAGAGAACAACACTAAATATCTAATAAATTTAATAACTATTTAATTAAAATTAACTGAAACTCCTGAATTTCGGTCCGACTACTCTCAAGAATGGATTTTCATGACACATGATTCAACACACATGTTATCGACTCATTTCAATTCATTTCCTTTTACCTCTTTAAACTATATATCATGAATCTTAAAAAAATAGGTATTGTTAAAAAAGTGTCTATTGTTCACTAGACATTTCCTGCAATGAAATGGTTCCCTTAAATATGCAGTCACATTTTATATTCGAGCTTATTTTTGCCACATTATCCAATTACCGATAGTTTCTAGCAAGTGACCAAAAATGTGATTATACCGAGAAAAATAAGGTGAATAAAAAGGTTACTGCGTATGGTGACAATAGGTAGGTGCCTTGCTCAATATAAAGCCGGATAGTCCAAATGCGAAATAAAAAAATTCCAATTTGTGTGAGATGGAATAATTCGGACTCGGTATGTACCCGGGAATTCCATTATGGTGAAATCACGGATCATGGATGTATCGATTACACTTCCGTTATCGGAAAAAGAGTTATTCAGTACTTTTATTTGTCTCATGAGATTTGTGGACCGGTAGGAAAAAGAAATCGAATCAACTATGTACTTAATTTCTCTCCACAATTTAGAAACTAGGATCAATGCCGCATATCATACAGATTCGAATAAAATTAATTTCCCTATTACACAAACGAGGTAATATGTGT
>BMAW01015347.1:4186-26119 GCA_019974015.1 Nephila pilipes | reverse complement strand
TTTTTTTTTACCGGAGCACATTAAATATAAAAATTTCAGCATTTGATTCTAGATAATGGATCGACAAATTTACACAATAATTTATATTTATTTAATTTTCCGGCTTCACAAAGTTACTAAATCGAAATTTCTTATAACAAGTTATAAATATGTATTATGATAAGCCGTACACATAGAATTAAATATACTAATTAAAGTCATTACTTGTAAGAATCCTTACATATGCAATAAAAGAGTTTATTCTTAACTGTACAGAATATTTTTAGTTAATTTTGGTTTTGATGAATTGGTTATGTTAAACATTACATTACAACACATTAATCATTCTATTTGAGTCATATTATTAAAACAATAATTGCTAGACATATATAAATGTTGATATTAATTTTGTGAAATAAATTTTTACGTACCTTGGATAAATTGAAATCCTGAAATTATATGCTCGCACACTCTCTGAAAGAAAGGGTTGAACTGAAAATTTCTCGCGTTGCCAAATCTCAGAATATAAAGCAGTAGAACTACTTACGAAATAGTTGAGTTGTTATGTAACATTAATTTTACTCATTTTTAAAACAATAAATGTTTTAATACTCTCATAAATTGACATTTATCGAGATAAAATATTTCATAATGATATTGCGATGATAATTTATTCCAAAGGGTGTATGCACAAAATAATATTTCCGATTTCCTACAATGTGAGGATATGGTTCTAACGGTAAGTAATAAAACATGTCACTTCCGGGTATGTCTTATTCCTAATCAGAAGCGAATTTTGCTGTTTAAGATGAAAGTAGTTTGAAGCATATGAAATTAAATATCGTTATGTAGTAATATCATTCGCAGAGTGAATTGAACCGGATATAATATATAATCTTAAAATTAGAATTTTATTTCAAAAAAAGAATTTAAAAGGAATGAAATGTATTCAAACTTTTTTTACATGCTTTTATTTAACTGCTATGCTCGTATGTATGAATGTAAAAAATATGTCTTTCAAGGTCAAAATTTGTGCACGAATTGAAACCCACTTCCTATCATTTAATCGAGCTGAAATTTGGCGTACACGTACAGCTTACTTATTTGTTTCTCAGTCTAAAAGGTCTAGACTAAAAAGAGTTAAATAAATAAAGGGGAAAAAACCATATTATATCAAATTTTTATTTAAAAATGAACTAAAAGGTATAAAATATTTTTTTTTTTGTGAATAAAAGGTAATGATTGAAAAATACCAACTGTATTCTTATAACGACGCAGGAAATAGAAAAAGTATCGAACCAATACGGTAGGATTAGTTCGATCGCGTTATATTCGAACTAATACGGTAAGTAACTTTGTGTGTGTGTGCTTAACCACTTGTGGAGGACCGGTAGTCTAGTGGTCATGGTCACAGACTCGCGGTCAACGGCTTTCTTCGAGTCATGGGTTCGAGCCCTGATGCCACTAAAGACCCGCAGCTTATCCGAGGCTGATGCACGTTAAAACTGTTGAAGTCCCAAGCTCACCAGTTAGCTTGGTGTGGAAATTTGGAGAGGAAAGTTCAAACTCAGGTGTCATCCTCGCAACTTGACTGAGGTTCAAAATTTCGAGGTCTGTCGCCAATAGCCCTCATATTGCTTCCCGATGCGACGTTAAGAGGCAATCACAGCCTCTAGTGCACTAAATCAGAAGTTCTTTTCATAAATATAAATGCATCAAATATTTAAATTAATTTATTCAAAATAAAATTAATTTTTTTTCAAACACATCATGAAATTGAAAAGGCCATCTTGATATAATTTTTTATAATAGTCACACAGTTTTAATTAACCATCAAAATAATAATAATAATAATAAATAAACAACGGCACTTCCTCTGACAACATATTCAATGGCTATCCTTCCAGAAGCCAATTCCACTTGTGTCATAGAACAATAAAATCAATAACAATTTTCAAAAAATCTTTTCAAAGCAATTAATACATGTTATTTCAGTGAATGATAAATGAATGTTATACAGCTGCTACGAGACGTATATTAAAGTAAAAAGTGCTGCATAAGTTTAACTAACCAACACAATTAATTATTTTTATCTTTTATAGAACTGAAAAGCTCGTATGTAGGCATTTTTTAAGAAATCTATCATTTGAATTAAAATCGAAATTATTTAAATTTATTCAAACAAAATATCAATAAGTAAGTGAAGCTTAGGATAATTTAATGGAAAGTAAATGAGCACAAATATTTAAATAGAGAATAAATTTAAACTCAGTGAGTGAAGTTTCAACAGTGTCCGATATTGGGGTACTATTTTGTTAAAAAGTTATATAAAGAACCCAAAATATATTATTCAATATATAAAGGATTTTCATTGGCTCAGTTTCAATTTATGCAAAAGATTATTGGTTATCCTCTTTTAGAGTCGATGAATCCCGAAATATCTGATTTAATTCTATGTAATTAGTTTTCTTTGTTTATCATAAAAGAAGATTCTAAACAGTAATTCATCTGTAATCTCTAGGCTAAGTTCAAAACAATATTCTAACAGGAAATAAATTTTATTCGAATGAAAATGTTGAAACTTGTGTACTAAAGATCTATTCCAAACAACAGTAGAAGGCCATGATAAGTATTGTTGAAATTGTATCGTGACGGGTTCCAGTCCTGATTCCATCAAACACTCGTTATGTAGAATAGCGGCAGTTGCTACACGTTAATTGTTACACTGTAACATAAAGATTTTCTTCAAGGTATCTAACTAGTTAACTTTATTCAGTAAAAAAATAATTTTCAACTCAACCAAAGGAAAAAAAAAATTCATACATGTTTCTTCAAATTTTGATCCAAAAACACTCTAGTACTTCCCCTTTCCTAACAAGTTCACTGAACTTTTTCCATCGTTAGTTTATAAAAAAATATGTCATATATTTTTACCTCTCATCCCATTCCTGGGGGGAAATGTTGACATGGTTATCTTTTATCTCTCCGAATCAAGGCCTCAGAAATACTTCTGTAAGAATAATAAGAATTTCAATCTATAAATAATAAACCTTCATGAATTTGAATCTATAACTATAGAAAAGTAAGACAAATATTCAAAAGCTTGATTTCAATAAACATATATCAACATTTTATTTATAATTAGCTTTAAAACCACGAAATGAAAAGATTGACATAAATTGTTAGTGTGTCGGATGATCTTGGGTCAATAAATAAGTATATGAAATAAATTTATTACTTACATTTTGAAAATAACGCTTTAACGTCATTTTAAGTAGAATATGTTTTAAATTCAGCCAATATAAATAGAATGCGTTTTAAATTCAGTCAATATACGTATAAAAATATTGCTTCATTATCAAAAATAACTTTTTTTTCCTTCAATACTTGGGACATTAACTTGCTTTCACCCCATTTCGTTCCCCTAGTTTTTGCAAGCATTACTGTTACATATCTTATCTGATCATCTAAAAAAAATTTTTTTTTCTCGTTTCTTTCAACAGTTAATACAAGAGGCTGGTTATTTATATGAATGCAATCTCCATTTGACTTTAATTACAAACCATGATTAACCACACCCCTTAATGTTAATCATTCTAAAGCAAAAGTTTGTCATAAGGTTTATATACTATTATATAATCCGAAGAAAAGGACACTGATAATGATAATTATGAATTTTACATTCAACTTATTTAAGAGTGGAAGAGAATGTTTTTAAGCTAAAATCATCCAAAATTGATGTACGATAAAAAAAAAAAAAGAATCGGAGAAACTGTCCATTAATTTCAAAAGCTGATTCCTACGGATGAATCCACAGCATACGAAACGTATGAAGTACGTAGAAGAAGTCTAAGCAATTTCTGAATTTATGATATGATACCGGAAACGCTAATCCATATTCAAAGGTTAAGATATTCTAAGCCATGAGAGAAATACTCTGAATTATCGTTTATTTCCTTCCTGACTCGTTTTTTGAAGGGAAAACCGATTAACAAAAGCAGCTGCAACGTGCAATTAGTTTATAACAGCGATAAGCAAAAAAGAAATTTTTTTTAAACTCTTAAAATGATTTTCTAAATAAAAGGGCAAAAAAAAAATATCTAGCTTTTAACCTAGCTGTTATTTTCTTAATATTCACCAGATGGTACCTCTAGTTTCTACAACAGTAGTGCTCTAAAGTTTTTTTGGCAAAGTTAATATTAGTTATTACAGGTTATACCAACAAGTTATTTTTGATCACGTTAATTAATTACAAAAATAGTTAAATGAAAAGATAGAGAAATTTTGATTCTAATTTTATTAATAATTAAGGAATACAATGTAAATACATCACGATTGTTTTGACAAAGAAAATTTTTTTATCACATATAAAATTGTATTAACATTTACAGTAATTCATTGTTCTACCACTATTTTGTTTGAAACGAAAACATTTTATTTTAAAACTGTCTATTAACCATTTAGATGCCGAATTATGAAGCAAATTTCTACTCAATTTGCTTACTTGTACATATAGATTCCTTTATAAGTAATCAACAAAAACATTTGAAGAAAAAAAATTTTCAGTTTTAGATGTTCCTAAATGGGAACATTGGCGTCTGATAGTATTTTTCTATAGGTTTTATAGATTTTCTATTTACGAAAATCAAATAAACAAAAAGCATTTTAATAATACATCATGGATATATTTGACAATTTAAATACATTTACATTGTTAATCTTTTTTTTTTTTATTTTTATAGCTTTTTATCCATTTCATTTGCCATGATATGAGGGAAAACATGCTTTATGAAATGTAACTTATCAACTGCACATACAGGCAATTTTTTTTTGGCAAACAGCACAGCGTCCTTGTGATGCAGATTTCAGAAAATGATTATCTGTTTTTCTAAGTTCAGTTGGAACATGATTTTGGTGCAGGTTGAGATATAAGTTTTGGTTTGGAAGCAACAAATTCAGGTAATTTTTTGAGAAATTCTAAATGTGGATTGAATTATTTCCATGAATGTCTCTACAATAATCAAAGATAGCTATATTTAGAGCGTTGCGAAATAAATTCAGTACCATTTTATTTCGAGTTGTGTCTGTACGATGTAGAAGTTTATCCAGAACATCAACTCCACCCATACTTCATCATAAGACTTTAAACGAGCAGGTTGGATAACATCAATTTTCTTTTTTTGCCTAGAATATCGTTTTGTATTTGAAATAGGTTCATGCGTGTTAGAGCAACTGCCACAACTGGTGTTGTCACGCGGCAAATGAATCCAGTTTCATCACTACGGTAATCCATTGCTTCTCTGATCTTTTGGAAGCATGTTATTGTCTAGTAAATGACATTTGATGCGGTTACTTTGGACTGTACCTGTAGCTCTGATTATAGAATCTGCCAATTTTTTCAATAAATTATAAGATGTAAAAAGGTATCAAAATAGATTTCGTGCCTACTGGATCTGCAATTTTGAGAGCAGCTGTGTAACAACATCTTCACCCAGAGGCATTCCTAATGGCTCATTCTTCCAGAATAAATTTCGCATCATACGGACATCAGATGATGCATCTTTAAAATAACAAAAGATATCTTTATCCAGATGATACTTTAAAATAACATCCATATTTTAAAGTCCGAATCTAAAGCATACCTTTTATAAACATTTTACAAGTGTGTGTCCATAAATGTACCATCGATTCATCAATGCTCTATTTTGTGGAAAATTCCAAAACCATGAGAACTCCCCCCCCTCCCAATCTCATAAAATGAGCTGGTTTTTCCAAGTTTTCACCTGACTTCAATTTAGAATTATCATTTGAGTGATTTTTTTTTTTTTTGATCTTATGGAAAATGGTTTCTTTACATGACTGTTGGAACAATATAATTTTCAATCTTCCGGCATATTGTTCCAATAATAATCTTCCTTTGGTGACCCAATGGTAACCACTAAAGAGGAGCAACTTGTAAACTAGAATATCTGTACAGTCAAGCAATAATCTCTCCTTCTGACTAGGTATAACTTTGTCATGTATGCGCTATGTTCAATGTATCCTTAGGTAAAATATTATAAAAGGTTGAATAGGATCCAGATCTTTAACTCTGGTGAAATCCTTTTTATATCACTTGGTTCATCATCAGGAAATGCTATGAAATTATTTTCTTTACCCACTTTTATTGTCTTAGTTTAATCTTTTTTTTCGCAAGAGATACTCATCATCTACTTTTACCTGTATCTCAGCTTCTATTCATGTGTGTGGATGTTGAGAACGCATCATAAGATTCATCTTATAGACATTCCAGTTTCCTGTTACATCTCTCTGTAATCTACCACTCTAAATCTTCATCATTGATGTCTTCATTTCATATATATCACCACTCTATTTGCGGAATATAACATTATACATCAACATCCGAAATATCAGAATCATCGAATTTTAGTGTATCGAAATATTCGAGAGAGCTTCTTTCCACAGTTTCAAAACGCTTAGCGTGATAATAATCAATTGAAAACTCACTACTAGCACGAGAAAAACTTCCTCCTTTGTATGAGAGCAATATTCTTTTCCTGAATGAAAACACGGGTGGAAAAGAATTAGGCTTGACCTTTCGAAACATCTGATAACCAGATGGGGTAATAATTTTTCTCCTCTTCTCTACGTCGGCATATGCTACAACAGTGACTCATCTTGTTTTATAATTTTTTCGGTTGTTCTCAAAATAAATAATTAGTCTTACCAAGAGCTAGCAATAACTGACATCGGTGCTAAATAAGGGAGAAACAAAATGAATTACAGAGATGCCAGTTTTTTTTTTTCTTTCCTTTTTTGCGGGGTAGAGGTAGGGGATGGTTGCGATAAACTTGAATCTTATACCAAATAAATCCCCCTTGTACTGAATTATAACTTACTTTCATGAAGAAGATACATGTAAAATGTCTTTCAAATCGAATTGTATTCAGTTGAACTATATTATAAAAGTTCATGGCAAACGCCAATGTTCCCATTTGGGAACATCGAAATATCTCCCTTCATAATTACTCAACTAATATTTTTTTATGATTTAATTGTTCACAACTTATTGTTTTAAGCCTAATGTTTCATAAATAACCCAAATTTAAAATGAATTTAAATTTTATTTACCCCTTAAAAATTCTACACTTCCTCAATATGAAATATGTCAAAATGTTCAGATTTGAACATTTTTTTTTTCGATATAAAAAACTTAAATTACCTCATTTTAAAACATTTCAAAAATTCAATCACAATTTCCATGTTTATAAAATAAAATCTGCATAAAGATATCTTTTAAAAAATCACATTTTGGTTATTTTTTTAAAATTGATGTTCCCAAATGAAACATGGCGTCTAACTTGTTAATGTAAAAGCATCTGTTGCTTTAAGTTTCATTCACGGTTTAATGTGTGACATAAATCAACGAGAATTTGTAATTGAACTTCCTGAAGACTTTATGGTCCTCCAATGTCTCTATTAGATTTAAGCTTGGAGTTTGAGTCGATTATTTGAAACTTTTAATTTTTTCCAACCTTAGAAATGTTGAATGTCTTTAATGTGTGTTAATTGTTATTATCAATCTAGAAATCCCATTTGTTTCGGCATTTT
Source organism: Nephila pilipes (assembly GCA_019974015.1). Taxonomy (NCBI): domain Eukaryota; kingdom Metazoa; phylum Arthropoda; class Arachnida; order Araneae; family Nephilidae; genus Nephila; species Nephila pilipes. The sequence goes on along the minus strand of BMAW01015347.1, from coordinate 18,529 downwards.
CTTTTTATAATATGGTACCATGTGTTTTTCTCGTATATTTTATACAAAAATCCGTCCTTAGTAAATTCATTTATTTGACATGATGTTCTAATTTTTTAGAGTAAACCATTTCCACACTCAACATCTCCCTCTATTTATGGTAAAACAAAAAAATGTGCTATGGAAATTTATTATTATTATTTTCAGATAAACATATGTACCTAATGCCATCTGATGAAAATAATTCTACTTATGATTGAAAGCAATTTTATACCATTTCTTTCAATGATCCATTTTAAATGAGTTTTAGCAAACGATATTCGGGCGTTTCTACTTTTTGTAGGTACCACTGGTTTTGACGATGAAGACCAAAAAACAATCCAACATCCTTGATAAAACGACATTTTACAAGAGAAAACTTTACATTCATATTTACAAGCGCTAACAATTACATTAGTATTCCTGTTTTTGAAATAAGTAATAAATACTTTATTTGCGCTCATTTTATCAATTATCCAAGTTCTTTAACTCTACCAATCCGGCTTATTAGAAAACTAACTTGTCTTTAAGGGACTGATAATCTTGAAATCAAAAGTAGAATATTTTGACACACACTTTTTTCGATTCATCAGAAGTATCAACAATTTTTTTCTCATTTTAATATAGAAACTTCTTGCCTAATCTGTGTAAGTATAATCGTTGGACTATAGGATCCAGTTTTGCTATTAAATTAATATATTTCTTAAACAACATGAAATGTACTACAAAATTTAAAAAAAAATTAGTTTTCTTCTGTTACCCCAAGATAAATTTTGAAAGATGCAATAGAACCATAATTTGATACAAATTAAGTTAAATGAGACCTATTCTGTGAAAACCTCAAATTTTAAATTTCATTCATCAAAAAAATAATTGGAATAAAAAAGTTATCAAATTTGTATTTAGTAACTTTTTTCATGATATCATGCTATAAATCAAATCTAATCATCCCATAACAAAACTGAGGTCTACAGACAAAGACTCAATCAGTACAACATCTGCAAAATTTAGAACCATATATGCAAAACATTTTTTTAATCCTGTGAAATGCGAAATAAGAAACTGAGAAAAGAGGTTTGGTTTGCATTGCATACAAAAGAAAAGCCACTTAGAGATTTACATTTTTTTTGTTGCACAGAGCTGTAATAATTGTCGATTTTGACGCTGTTATCTCTTAAAATGACTAACATTCCACATTTATTTTTGAAGTACAAATGAAAAACAGATTTTTGAAGGTAAAAGTCTACTAGGTCCCCTTAAGCTGAACTTTCCCATACAAATGTTAAACAAAACTTTAAGGATATAGTTCATGATCTCTTGGATTGATAAAAAAATTTATGCACTCTTTATTTTCAATGAAAATTACAGCAAGTGAAGGGGGGAGAGAAATAGCTAGTGAAATTAAACGGTAACAGACATAAAAAATGATCTTTCAAAATGATTAGATCTTCAGAGTCACAGCAGGCGTAAGTGGAGTTCCCTTTGAACTACTGATTTGGACATTTAAATAGGTCTATAACGGATGTAGAAAAAAACAGTTTTTGATTTTTTTGTCTGTAAATTCTTCCAGAAATGTCACGATACTGATGACTGACATGTTGGTAACGGAGTTTGCAAGGAGGATGATTGTCATTCGTAAAAATGACTTTTTCTTATCGTGGCAGCCGTTTCTACTAATTTTGCACTCCTGTAAGCCCCAAACCGTTTTGAAATCAATCATTTTTGTCTTCATGCCAGTACTGTTTTACGCACAATTTCTTTTTGTATTTATATTTTCTCTTCAAGTCTGTTGTAGTCCAACTTTAAGAATGCAGAGACAGTATGGAAAGGTATATATATATATATATTATATTGTGTGTATCATTTAATGCGATATTGATTTATGATTTGAATTGCTTGTTGGATAATTGTACTGAGCTTGAATCAAAGTTGCGGATTTATATGTGTGTCATTGTTTTATTGAAGAAAGTATTGTAAATAGAGAGTCTACTGAATAAAATGATTTTCTCCAAAGAACGACTTTGTTAAAGTGTAGATTTTTTTAATGTTAAAGCCATAAACTATGTAACACTATTGGTCCTCAACATATGTCTCTTGGGTTTTAAAATTCTTGATTCCTAATTTCATCAAAAATTTACTTTTCATTCATTATCACAGCTTCAGTATCATTTAAAATTTTAAGTTCAAATTTTCATTTTTGCAATTTGAAATGCACGCAAAACTTCAGCAAATTACTAAGACTTTTATCTTTATGTATGTTGGTATATTAACATCGCACTAAAAGCAGCACGAGGGTTCATTGCGCGATGTCGTAATTTGAGCACCTGTCAGGAAGACACCCATGTACTGGTCCCCTCCAACCATTAACTCAGCCAATGGGAACTCTAACCACGACAGATTAACACATCTGACCCTGGCTCCACGACTTAGGTTTGTGGTCATCAGTCTGAACCTACTCGACGAAGGAACTGCCAGCCGCAAGTCCTGGCTACCAGTACCACCATCGCTGACGTCTGGCCACCTCCATATGGAAGAAAGCTCATCTAGGAATTTCATTATTCACTCATTGGCTACTTGATAGGTTGAGAGAGTATCGAAGTATATGCAAAATATTAGAAATAACCGTGAGATATCGATTAAAACTCCATTCTACAAATTAATTGACCATATGATACATACGCCGTAAAATAAGGCATTAGTGGTGAAGTATTTCTCAGGGACTCATATATTTAAATAACCCATAGTAAGACCATTATCACCATCCAGAAGTAAACATTTCTCCCAATGTTTTTGACCTTCCGAAGGCCGTCATCGTAGAATTTATCAGATGAACTCTTTTAGTCTTTCTATTGCAGGTTACTTCAATGTATGGTTTTATGAAACTAAACAAATCAACATTAATAGATGTAATTTACATTATGTACATAAGAATCAATTAATATGAATAATAAATTTTATCCTGATATCTCGGTGTTATTTCGCAGTAATAATTAAAAATTTACGATACCCCCTCGTATTTTCTTTCTGCCGTCAACATGACGGCTTGGCATATGATACAATGCATATGATGCAATGTATTTTCGTTAGAAGTAAGAATAATAATAATTTCTTTGATCCAAAAAAAAGAGAGATAACTTCCCCACGAATAAAATATATGTATAATTTTGAAATTTTTAGTTTCTTTAAAACTCAAGATTTTGGAGAAATTGCAAAGAACTTTTCATTAAATAATGATATTACTGGACTGTCGACTAGACAGATGACAGTGTAAACGTCAGAGAAGTTTCATCATTTCCTAACTTTTCACTAACAACGATCTGATGCTTGACCAGGACAAAAGTTGCCGCAATGATCTTAAATAAAGAACTGGATCTGAGCTCAGTACGTCCACTGCATCAATCAGTCTTCAAATATGCATACCGAAATTCAGTGACAATGGGTTCATTCGATCTAGAACTGTCCAGATTATAAAAGAAATCTTTTCAATTATGTATCTCCCTTCGAATTAATCCGAATGACTGGCGAAAACATTTCTGAAGATGCCCAGGTCAGGGATGGGATACTTATCTAACTATCGTCCACCACAAAATAAGAAAACCTGAAATTATTATCTGCAATACTTTTCATCTGATAGCCAGGATCTTTGAATGACATACACTGGTTTTGAAACATTAAGGAAAATTTTCAAAAATAGCGATAACTCGCAAGCGATTATATTTGCCCAAATAAATGCGATGGAGAGTTATTGGGAGACTAGAGGCAGATCAAAGGCAGAGGTGGCCAGTGGGATAAATGTGAATCCTTCTGTAGTTCATAGACTTTAGAAACAATTTGAAACCAATGATTCGACATCCAAAAGTTCAGCCAACGATGGCGAAGGGCTACGACAAGTGTCGGTGCTTGATATTTCGATTATTTGCAAGAAGGAATAGAGCCGCAACCCTAACTCAACGTAGAGTTTTCCTTGATGGAGCAACCCGAAAGTTGGTTTCAAAGTGTATCCTGCGTAGAAGGCTACATGAAGGTAGCTATTACAAGAGGAGACTAGAAAAACACACATTTATGTGCCACTTACCTCATGCCAAAGGAGTGAACGTTTGAGGTGGGCACGTCACCAGTCCAGGAAACGGTTGACTAGTAAAAGCCTATTCTTTTCGCGGATTGATCCAGGTTTAGTTCCAATGCAATAATAGGCGTTGTTTGATTTGAAGAGATCAGGGAACACGTTATCATCCATTAAACACTAGTGAAATAGATTCATACAGAGGTGGCAGTGTCTGTATTTGGGGTGGAATCTCTTTGGGAGGATGCACAGACCTGTGTGTTCTTCCACGTGAAACCGTGATTGCTCAAGTCTATAGAGATGACATCTATAATGCTTATGGGCGCCCTTATGCCTGTACAATAAGTAATGATTTCCTTCTACAGGACGACAACGCTAAGCCACACAGGGCTTATATCGTGAAAGATTATCTTTAGTACTAAACTATTCAGCGCATGGTATGGCCAGATCTACCACCGGACTTGAATCCCCTTGAGCAAGTTTGGGGTGCCTTAGGAAGACATGTTGCTGCTCTCAATCCTCCTCCTCATGCCCTTGCTACGCTTTCATATACCAAATAGACACATATTCAATTTTTGTTGATTTTATACATATGTTAATTTCCAAAACATCATTAATGCCTAGCATTTTATTTTCATGTTATTTTACACCTTACTGTGTATTGTATACTACGAATCGATTTCATTACATTCGTGATGTAGCTCTTTGAGTAATCGATTTTTTTTTTTCGTGATTTTCCCTTAATTTAAGAAACCAGTGTTTATGGACTCTGACATCACAACGAAACGCCGGCAATATTCTATGCCTTGTTGTGTTCCCCTTCCTTTCAGAGCTCTCTGGCTTACATTTCAACTTGGTAACGCACGGATACACAAGACAATCATTTCTACTGATTATCTTCCTGCTTGTCAAACTCTTCCCTGGTCAGTCAGATGACCAAATCTTTTCCCAATAGAGCAAGCTTGGAGTAAGGTTCGCCGCCTGGGACCGTCTCAGGATCCTCTCGATCTAACTGAACAATTGTGGAGAGTGTGTTAAGAATTCCCGCTGAAGATACCCACTAATTCTACGAAAGAATGCTATGCAAAATAACAGCTTGTATAAGAACCAACGATGGGTTATCGATTTATTAGCAGGTTTGCTATATGTAATTATGCGTCTCCAGAATAAGGACTTCTAATCTCGAACAACTTTAATCTTATCTATTTTTTATATTCATATAACACATCTACAAATTTTCTTTTTATGCTGCTAACTCTGTCTTAATGTTTTTTTGTTTTTGTTTTAGATTGTAATGTAAACAATAACCAAAGCAAAATTTCAAACTCTAAGCATAACCCTTTACAATAATTTCTCTCAAAGTATGTTTGATATAGCTGTTGCGTAAGACTTACTGTGAAGAATTATCAGAGAAAATATAAACACATTGATAACTGTATCTTATCGCTTTTGCTTTCTAATATTAGAAAGATAATGGGGGTTCATTGTAAAACTAGGTCATATCATAAGCAAACGCACTTATTCAAACAGAAGTAATCATCACAGCATTACACTTTTTATCTTCTTCTCAGTGCAAATTTCTCTCTCAGTATGTATATTAGTTTCTTTCGTACCGTGTTTAAGCGGTGTATTAGAGTATGTCAATTCGATGTACTACCAATTTGTTCCTATCAACCCACTCGCTTTCGTTCTGCTAAATCCACAGAAGGCTACAAGTTGAAAGAAGAGCTCAATAAAGTAGATTTCTTTAGGTATAGTCAAGCAAAAAATGCTCAGTTTTATCAAGAGCAACCGAAGTTGGATAATCCATTTTTGGCAGACATTCCTCTTCAAAGTTTCTTAAATCATTATGTTCCAGAAGAGGTAAATATAACTTAAGATACTATTTATTTCAAAAACAATATTTGAAGCTTACTTTTATTACATATGATAAATTGCCATGTCTATAAAAGATGAACATTTTGGATCATCGGAAGTATTTTCAGAATCTTGTACATTTTATAATTGTCAAATTATTTAGCTCTCCTAAAAATACTTCAATTTATATATATATATGTGTGTGTGTGTGCGTGCGTGCGTGCGTGTGGTGTAACAGAAACATAATTTTTTTCTAGATATTCGAGATTTTCAAAAGAGAGAGGTGAAGACTGGAAAAAGAAATATCTCACTCTTTCAAAACAGACCATTTAAATTTAAAAACCTTCCTCGTTTTTATATAACTCGTATTTTGATTTCTTTTCTTATGTTTATTAAAATTTCTAAAGCTGATCCAATATTCATAATCCTGTCACATATTATCATGCATACTCACTGAAAACCTTACAATTTATTTTGACCACCTCAGTAAATTATATCTTGATCGTTAGAACAGTGTCATATTTTTATTTATTATTAATTTAATATTCGTAAGGTGACAATTTGAGTCCCCTCAGCACCAGAAGAGAAAGATGAAGGAACGAATTTTTCTTCATAGAACCACATAACTTTATTATAAATTACTTTTAAATATTTTTACAAATCTCAAATTAAATTAGATTTAAAATCCTATTGCTTGAATGAGATGTATACCTTTCCTAGGTTGGGAGGAAGACTTATTTAAATTGGAATCATATCCTTAAGTTAATGAAATCATATACAGTTAGAAAATGAAAACTTAATTGCTTAAGATTATTCTAGACTATATTAAAAACTTTGTTTGCATAAGAACATCATGTATCTATTAATACAATTAAACTTATCGATTGAAAATATGTCCAGGTATTGTTATTAGTGGTATAGACAGCTTTTAGAGTACTATTCTCTCTTAGATTCGTTTTAAGAATTCTTAAAAACCATCCAATACCATTTTCCCTCCTTTTCTTTGAAGGATTAATTAAACAATGAGAAAATTATAAGCGTTAAAATTTAAAAGGACGTTATGAGATTTTAAGTTTTAATTATACATGCGATTATATAATCAGTAAAGCTATATAAAAAATTGAGCTCGTGTCCAAGAATGTATTTTAATAACAAATGTCAATACCTCTGTTTATCAATCTAATAATTTAAATTCCTCGGACAGACAACTTACAGACGCTCTAGGTTAGTATGTGATTTACAAATGTTAAAATATTTATTTTCGTGATGCTATATAATATCTGAGATGAATCAATTACAATACAATATGTAATATTAATCGTTTGTTATCAGCATTAACTTATAGCAAAAATGTTCTGATAAGTAATTTTCAATATATTTGCTAATTTTATTAACTATAAGCATTCAAATTATGATGATAATTTGACATTGAAATTCTATTAATTTATCTTACAACAAAAGTTAGGAAAATTTATTCTCTTTTTGTGTAGTAACCATTTGTGTTGTTGAAATGCACTACCATACAAAATTTAACTTAATGTCTGAAAATTACATAAGACTACATAATCTAGACAAAATGTTCTATGCTGATTTAAAAAATGGCATCCATTTTCTTAAATTAATTTCTAATAATCGTTAAAATCTTTTCATGAAATCCCCGTTTAAAATGCCCTTTTACAAGCTCTTAGTTACTTAACATATTGATAAAGTGCAATAATTACATGATAATATATAACTTAAAAATAAACAAATTAAACTTCAATTTTATTGCTTGAAATTTAGGGCTAAAAAAATACTCTTATTAGTTTAATGTAGTTCAGGAATTATTGAAAGTGCAGCGCCATCCTACTGATTTATGTTCCGAACTAAAAGTAGAACTTTATACTATCCATTTAAAGTCTCAAGTTTATTTAGCAATTAGTATTACTATTAGTAATTGCTGGTATTATTCTTTTGCATTTCTATGTTACAAACCTAATTAAATATAGAGTGACTTCACCGATTTATGAACCCCTAGATTGACCTATCCACTTAACCAATAAAATGAAATTTCAGATTTTGATATTTGAAGATATGCGTTCGAGATTGTGATGATTTAAAACAATAGAGCTCTAATAGTTACGGTTACAGTGAAAAGATTTCAATATTTTGAATAACAACACCTAATTTCTTTCCAGCACAAACTGGTCATCGCATTGGAAAACCATAAAAGACGTTTGAACGATGCAGGTATTATGATAATTACTGAAGTAAAGCGTTTGTGGAAAATAGCTTTGTAAAGGACGAATGACAACACAGAGGTGCACTTTGCGTATTCGCAGGGATAGACTGTAGAAACAACAATCACAGAACATCAAGTGCAAAGCATTATTTATGGAAAATCTTTAATAAGTGATATGGGAAGACTGTTTCTTTCAGAAGACTTCAGGTGTTCTAAAGTGCCAACAAGATGGCACTTCCAGGGGAACAACGAGGTGATTTGACAAAACTGTTTTATCTGAACGAAGAAAACAATCAGAAATCTGCTATAATAATTCTATAAAAAAAATTTAGAAATTTTTTTTAATTATAATTAAAATTTAATCAATCATTCATTGAATATTTTTATTGAAATTTTTTACAACACATGCAAGTTTTCCTTCTTAGTTTCCAAATATTTTTGGATTACCAGTCTAACCGCGTGGAGGTGAGGTGAGGCTAATTTTTTTTTCAGGCCGAAGTGAGCAAGACAACAACAAAGATTGGCATTTATTCGCCATGCCAGCCTTGATCCCGAAGGATTTATCGATCCTAATGGTGCTGTAGCCAAAAAAAAAAAAAACCCGTTAAAACTTGTCACAAATGTCTAATTATTGCATTATTAGGTGAGTAAGAACGATTCCCAAAGTTTCAGAGCTCTAGCTAGTTGGTTAAGTCAACGATCGAAAATTTGTTGACACACTGATGCACACACAGATAGACAAACACCAAGTGGAATACATAAAAACGTTGTAAAAATGGATAAGTTGCCAGAATCCAAATAATGAGTTTAACGTTTAATTAAATGTTCAAAGCAATGCAATTAATTACACAATAGAAAGAAAGACATGCAATGCAAAATAAGTTTCTCCGTGTCAAATGTTTAGACTTTCTATTTCAAAACAACGTTGTCTTTGTTTTCGCCTGGCGTAGACTTCCACACATTCATCCATCTTGGCTATCTTTCCACACAGCACATGCTACATATGCTGCGCGAGTCTCCACTATATGCTGTGGTGGTTTAAGAAATGGTTACTGCAATATACGAGTCTAACAAATGAGCTGCGATGCACGGCATTGCATTTTGTGTATATTTCAGTTAAGTAAGTTTTTAGAAAGAGATGGTATTTAAGATCCTGTGATTAGACAACAGGGTTTATACAAATGTTTTTCCTTATAATTCCTAGTTTTAGGAGACTAGAATGGAATAAAATTTTAACTTTTTTCCCGGAAAAGTGAAGAAGGGGCGTTCCTGTCCCCCCCCCCTTATCACCTCGCTGTTTATACAGTTTACAAGTACAAATAATCTTTACAATTTACAAGTGCAATAATATTTTTTACAAATATAATAATAATACCATTTTTACAAATAATAATTTTTACAATTTACAAGTACAATAAACACAGATTTGTATAAGAAAGTTTTACATTTGTCTTCTGCGCAATGATGATAATATTACATTTGAAATTATTGTACCACCCGAACTTATTACATATTAGCTTCTTTTATCAAAATTACATATATTATTTTATTTAAAGATAAAATTGTACAATTTTCAGTTTATGCACATTTATTGATTACAGTCATTTTCTTAATATGCCACAAAAAAATTCCAAAAACAGGAACTTTTTTTAAGCAATTTAAACTATAAATTTGAGAGAGCAGGAGATAAAGATGTGAGCTTGCCTAAATAAAATATATGAAAGCTAAAGAACAAATTTTTGTGATAATGGTCATTTTATCACAAAACTGATTTCAGATCAATGACCTTTTTTTTTAATTTTGCATTATCATATTTAGATTGTGTGTGTATGTGTTGAAGTCTCATATTGCTCAATAATTCTGTTATGCATTTTAGTAATGAGATTAAAAGCAAACAAAACAATTTTTATTAATGATTCAATCACATTTTTTTTCTAGGTATGAATTGCATTTTGTAAGTCCTTTGACAAAATATCAAAAGATATTTATAGCAAAGATGGGCGTCACTCAGACCTGCATGTAGTTCATATTGAAAATTTAAATCACTTATTATTTTTTTCACTTGAGACCTATTACTTCTGCTATACAGATTTTATGTTGTGTTTTTTATGTCTGGGCATTTTGATATTTTTATTTCGGTTATAAATAAATCCAAAATGGATTATCAGCCCTGCTGGTGCAATCAGAGAACGTAATTAAATTACACCGACGTGCGCAGAATATTGGTGCAAACTTAGTGGGTGATCATGGATACAATAATAGATATTGATATGCTGCAACAAATTGTATCGAAATTTAAAGATTTGACCTTAAGTCTTTCTAATTTACATTTTTCTTTAATGCATATTTATTTCATTTTCTTAATATCAAAATTTTGAAATAATTTTATTTTGTATTTCTTTCTCTAATAATATTTTCTAATAGATATTCTATTAATTTTTATTTATTCGAAGGTTGCTTAGGATACAAAACCCTAATAATTCATCTAAATTAATTTAGAATTTGTGTAAATTATTTAACTATAGAGAGGATCTTTATAAGATGAAAAGTGAAATTGGCTCAATTGACCTCAAGCGCCATACCTGATTTATAGCTTCATACCCGGTATGTAATCAGACATGATGTCTTCAGTGACGTTTTGGCTACTTTTAGAGATGTGTAAATCGGAAAACTTTTATTCTTTTGTTGTTTGATAACTAATATGGTAAATTTCACGACTTGATGCAAATCAACTCGAAAAATTTAAATTTTAAAAATATTTTATACTAATATCTGTTATTCTTTTGTTCCTTTTTCTTGAACTACTCGTGAATTGAAAGGAAATAATTGTATGTATTGGCCTACCATATTGACTATTATCCGTTTTAATTTAATTCCATAAAAGTATAGGGGTGAATTTTTAGAAATATATATTTTTTTGTTTTAGTAATGAGTTTTTGTTTTAAAATGGTGGAGACGATTTATAGTCAGCATCTGATCTGGATGCAAGAGGATAAATACTTTCCTAGATGACTTTTACAGAGATCTAATTTCTAATTTTGTTACATAAGTGAAAAAAACTGGTGGGAAAAAGAATTAAATAATCCGTTTTAGAAAAAAAATTTATGAAAACTGACAGTATGAATGAAGGAAATAATGAATGAAGAAAAAAGAAATTATGTTACGGATATTGATTTCATTCATTCTAAACGATTTAAAGCATGCTAAATTTTACCAGATCTTTGATTCAGTTTACAAAATTAATTTTAGGACGTTTGATTTGTATTAAAATACACATAACTCCAATGCATTTAAATATTTGAATATAAATGCATCGAATATAAATTTATATCTCCATATTCCTATTCAGTTTTGCATATGAAGGCCTATCCACAAATATTTTTCTCATTGAAATATCCAGATTACTTTTTCTCTAATTTATTTTTCAAATTTTCTAGGTCAAAAAAGAAATATCTACTGATCTACAACGTTTCGGAGATAGAATTATTGATGAGATAGATGATCTCGGCTGGGAATGCGAATCAAATTTACCTTCATTAGAAACTTTAGATGTCTGGGGTCGACGCATTGATGATTTGAAAACATGTCATGCTTGGAAAAAGCAGCATGATATTAGCTCTGAAGAAGGCATAGTAGCTATTCCATATGAGCAAAAACTAAATTTTTGGAGGTATAAATTCAACATTCAGCTTGGGAGTTTCTTTACAAATTTATTATTGAATTTAAATATTTTAAGATAAAATATTCCGCTTTTCTCTCATTACAGTCGCCTGCATCAAATATGTAAAATATACATGTATTCACCTTCAGCAGGGTTATATACGTGTCCTTTGGCTATGACAGACGGAGCAGCAAAAACAATTCTGTCGTGGAAGAACTCAGTAAGTATTTTCAAACCAGCAAGCTGATTATATTTTTATACACTTATTATAAAAATGAATCAACTAAATTAAATTATAAAATTTTTCAGGGGATACAACTAAAACTTCTCTTTAAAATAATGAGGAGAGAATGTATTCATGTATTCCACGTTTCCAATATATATATATATATATATTGCTGGCCATTAAAATTGCAACACCATGAAGGAAAGCGAATACAAAAAATATTTATTGTACTTAAACAGTATGGCATGAAGACAAAATGATTAAATTTGAAAGTGGTTTGGGGGTTTACAAGGGTGCAAAATAGTAGAAACAGCTGCCACCGCTGGCAGGTAATACGGCCCTTACCCGGTTAGGCATAGAATCGAAGTGGATTTGGATGACAGATACGAGGAACTCATTCCATGCTGCTTCTAGCCTGTGCCACACTCCATCAACCGTATTAGTTAGAGAGGAGTGACAGGACGGTCTCTCACAAAACATGACCAGATGTTTTAATGGGTGATAAATCTGGAGACCGGACTGGCCAGGGTAATACTCGTATACCCTGAGTATCGAAGAAGGTCAGAACACGACGTGCAACATGTGGTCTTGGTTTATCTTGTCAGAAGGCGGAGTTTGTCAGGCCTCGAAGATATGGCACAACCACTGGGTGTAAGATGTCAGAAATGCACCGATCTGCGTTCAAATAACCGTCGATCCGAACTAGAGATGTGCGTGTCGTGTATGGCCCAATGGCTGCCCTAACCATCACACCAGGTGCAGGGCCGTTATGCCAATGTGGAATGTAAGTAGGTGACGAGCGGTCTCCTCGAAGCCTCCAAATGTATACGACCATCAGAATACTACACGAAGAACAGGGACTCGTCTGAAAAGACGAAATTGTGACTCTCTTATATCCAGCTTTGTCGTTCGGCGCACCAGAGTCATTGTCTTTCTCTATGCTGCATTGTCAAGGGAAGCCGAAGTAATGGTCGCCGTGCAGTTCACCCTACTGCAAACATCATCGCATGTACGAGCGGATACTGGGCGGCTGGAAACATTCCCATTTCTTGACTAATAGTCCGTTATGTGGTTTTATGGTTTTGCATGTTCCACTTCACAATATGTCTGTCCTCACGGGCGTTAAACGTGGGAAGGCATGGAGACCCTGCATTCCGTTCAGCATGATATTCAATAACCCATTGATTCCATATTCACATGACAGTGGTTGTATTTTGACCAGTGTGACGGGCAATATCCCGGAACGATAATCCACATTCTCGATTGGCAACAATCCAGTTTCTATCGAATTCCGACTCTTGCTGGTCAGCATTTCTTCTTATTATTCGAGGCATAACACGATGATGTTCTGAGCAAACTCCGACCTTACAAAGCGCTTACCAAATTAGAAATCCACTACTCAACTTTTCTTTTACACAGTGCTTCAGGTGTCGTCTCTCCCTTAAGCGTCGTCTAAATGCGCTGAAGTACTAGTCTTTGCATACCCCAACCTTTTTTTCCTTTCGTGTGATTTTGACATTCGTCATATCATTCAATCCTGGTGTTGCAACTTTAATGGCCAGCAGTGTGTGTATATACACACCCACACATACATACATAGACATATATATATATATGTATGTATGTGTGTGTGTGTGTTACCAACTTTTTATTATGTCATTCCCTAAAGTGTGATGGTTAAATCTGTAAATACTGGTATAAATACACAATATCTCATTCCAAAGTATGGAACAGAATTAATTACATTATTTCTATTTTTTCTAAATTTGGTTTTTATATCACTTTGCTGTGTTTTAATTGTTCGGTTCATAAATAGCTTGTTTCAAATTTTTTGGGTTTTAGGAGCTTAAATTTCCGATTGTTTGATTGTTGAAGTAAATTTTTGTTGGATTTGCATAAATTTTAATTCGTTTTTTGGTTATTTCTTTAACTATTTAGTTTTTTTTCTTCTCTTAGTTGTTTTTGCTTCAAATACTCTTAAAGTGTTTTATGTACTATATATATATATATATATATATATATATATATATATATATGCTTGTGTGTGTAATCTAAAGAATTCATAATATTATCAGCTTGAGAAATGATACAAAAGTAAGGCTCAACTTGACCAAAACAAAATAATTTAACAATTTAACACAGGATGTTATAATTATTATACAATATAAAAATGAGAATTTCGCAAAACTAGTTTATCCTGTGTTTTAAGTTGGTGATCTCCAAATGGAATTCGCGAGAAAACTATCATGGTGATTGGTAGTATTCCTCTTTATAGGATTGAATATTATTCAAAATAT
>BMAW01015345.1:0-15109 GCA_019974015.1 Nephila pilipes | reverse complement strand
ATTAAGTACTTGAAGTTGTGGCTGAATTAATAATTTGATAAATCCGCTTGCAAATTTGAAAATAAAACGAATCAGGTTAATGGATTTGTCTAAAGTTGTTCTAACTACTTCATTATTTCCACCCGAGTGAGTTTCAGTTCAGGCTAATTAACAATATTGCCATTCTGCGTGGCTAAATTTTAGTCTTTTTGTCTTCTGTTCTATCATTAAGTTAGTAGCTGTTTGATGTTTTAATTAAATAGGATTTTACTAAAGTAAGTTATTGCTTTAAAAAAAATCGTAGAAAATTTAACTGGCTTAGGTCTGCCGTGTACCGGCCGTTTTGATTTCATGAACGTAATAATAGTCCGATGAGATTTCTACTGCCATCCTCAAATATATACATTTTTTTGCTCTTTCGAATGCATTTTGTTGCACTAAAATAGATAAAATAGTATAGATTGGAGGGTGGTTATAGAGATTGCATAGGATTGACATTACGAAATCAAAATGGCCGGTAGACAACTCAATGGCCTTAACAACTCAAACTACTTTTTTTAAAATATATATATATGCAGCTCTTGCAGTATAGTCTTAGACTTGTGACATATACGATTAATGATTGCAACAAAAGAATACAAAAATAGTAATAATAAAGTACTATACAAAATACTGTGGAATTCAAAGTAAATAGTTCGCATTTGATTATTATACATAAATTAAGAATATTCAAATACAGACGATTATTTTTCAATACACGAATATTAGTATGGAAATTTCTTAACGCTGATATTCCTTAAAAATATCATTTTTTTCCCCTCCAACTTCAATTATAGTTCAAAATTTAGGCCAGATTTCTTTGCATCCTTTCAAATAACCTATAACTCCTTACGAGAGTTTTAGATATTTTATCATGTGTTAGGGAATATCACCATCTAAGCTTATGAGATGCTTAAAAAAATAATAATTGCTTCAGATATTTCCATTTATAGCCGTGTGAAAAGAACGTATTTTAATGAATGATTATTACACATTTTTTTTCCCGATATTTTTATAAGCGACCTAATTTTGAAAACTACAAAATTTTAAAATTATTTTTAATGTCAAACTATATTACAGATTTTTTACTCAGAATTTGTCTTTCTGTAAATCTAGTTCATCTTTCTTTAAATAATTTTTCTTCTGAGTTCTTTCTTTGTATTATCCTTTTTTCAGATCTGAGATAAGAGGTAATAAAAAAAAAGATGGTATTAGAAATCCTTTGTATTATCGATAATGTTTGTTGAACGACCAAAAATCTAACTAGAAATATTATAGGTTTATATTTTGTTCAATATTTTTGGACTTGTTACGGATTTTGGAAGTTAATCTTGACCCACGTTCCATCAAACTCGTAACAAATATCTTGGCCGGCGGAACAAAACCATCTCTTCGCCTCGATGATTTATGTGGAAACAAAGTTCTTAAAAACACTTCCTTTTTTTATGACTTTTTTTTCCCTTTCCTGTCCAAGATTTTATCGGTAAAGAAATCACACAAGAAATTGTGGGAACTACGTGATTATAAAGATGTTTGTTTGTGTGGGAAATGCAAGGCGAAATTCTAAACCGGAAATCTTCCGAAATCGCATTCAAGAGTGTGTCTGTTCTCAACCGTAACGAATTGATTCAGACATGACAATCAGACATTAGTGTTAGTTTTACTTACATCAGTTACTGTGAGAAATTTGTTTAGTTTAATTAATTTGTTAAAATTTCTTACAATTGTATTAGATGTTCATAAATAGTTGAATTTATTTTAATGCTTCGTGAGAGAAAAAAAACTACATAAAAGATATGACAAAATCATGTTTAGTTATTATAGGGAATAAATAAAAGAACACATTTTCTTTAAAAATGAATTTAATTATTCTTTCTTTGAAAATTTATGAGTTTCTGTTTTTTATTAAAATATATTTTTTTCATTGGTAAAACGTATAATATTTAAAATGTTTCAATTTCATCACTCACTGTTTCCGAATTTTTCCGATGCCATGGATAAACAAAGAATACATCTTTGAAATTCCTGCAATTTTTGTTTTTTACGGCATTATTAGAAATCATTAATGCCTTGTGGAATGATACCTGGAAAGTGAAAGGGTCTGGTCCGGTTGAGTTAAATGACAGGATACCTTGGTGCTATTTGCACAAATTTATTATCATTAATTTAAATATTATACATGATACAGTGATATAAAATTCTTGAAGCACTTACATTATCTACGCAAATATAACATATTTTGAAGGGCTAGTTGAACGCTAAAAAAAGTAGTTATGATATCCGCAGATACGACGTTCTAATTAAGCGTTTAGGATATCTCTGGTGTCCCTTCTCTTCAGAATTTTCGTGCAGAATTAAATTGGCCACACCTCTTCCTAGGCCGCGGGACACAATCTTTACTTTTGGTCTGTTATCTTGAATAATAATTTTAGCTATTGGTCATTGGTCACCCCAATCGGGAAAGGAAATTTCACCTGCAAACTGTAAATATCTGATGCTTGGAGGGGCTTTTGGTTCTCAGAAGATTGACCTCTATAAGACTGTAACGTGACCTCATGAGAAATAGATATGACATTTGATCTTTTACACGGGTCCAACTGCCTTAAATGAGAATCTTATCTGGTTGTAAGGGGGACCACTATTGAGTTTGTTGAATGTGGTCGTCGCAGATCTTGCTCCGTATTTATCATTTCACCATGCAATTGGAAATGTTTAATAATGCATTCTAGACTTGTGTGGTGTGTATGGGGGAGGGGTCCCTAAGAGTAGGTCGTGTTCATTCGGAGTCACGTAAGTTAATTTGAGAAATTCTAACAAAATTTAAAGCTGTAGATACTTTTTTAACAATAAATAACATTTCCCAAATGTTTCATTAAAAATTGATCTTTTGAAGTCGTGACGCTCCCGTTTCATTTCTCTCAAGCGATTGTGTCACCAGTAGTTAATAAAATCCAGTCAAGCAAGAGTCAAACAAAAATTATCAAACGGTCACAAGTCCTTAATTTAATTTATCCTTCCTCTAAGAATAACCAATATGCTTATTATCACTTATGAGGAATAATTTCCTACACACGAACGGTCTCAAGATTAATATTATAAATTTTTACTTATCGAACACTATCTAACCGGATCGGAATCAGTACGAAACTTGTAAGCTGGATTTCTACTACACGTCTGCTGACAGGGATTAATCCATATTGACTCCGAATACTCAAAAATATATTTCTTCTTTCAGCTTACGCACATGTCTAACTTTGACGTTGAAA
The DNA here is from genome assembly GCA_019974015.1 of Nephila pilipes. Classification (NCBI taxonomy): domain Eukaryota; kingdom Metazoa; phylum Arthropoda; class Arachnida; order Araneae; family Nephilidae; genus Nephila; species Nephila pilipes. The sequence goes on along the minus strand of BMAW01015345.1, from coordinate 11,825 downwards.
CCTTCCAATCTCTACTTCTCTATTACAATTCCTCAACAATTAAACTCTCCGCAGTTTGTAAATGTTATCACATCAGTCTAATTCATTACATTTCAATATTTTTAATCTGATTTTCACAAGTCACGATTCATTTATTAGAAGTTCTCAAATATAAAAAAAATGTCATGTGACAGCCCTCAAGAGGTTAATTGATGGGATATGCTCAAGAGAACACCGTTACGAAGTGTATAAACACATTTAAAAAAAACATTTTTCTAAACTCTGACGCTGAAAAATAAAATTAAATTCATATAAATTACTCTTAATTGAAATTATTAACACCAGTCAAACGATTGAGAATTAAACGAATTATTGAGTGGCACTCTTTTAATATCTTAAATATTCCAAATTATGTGTTCTAATCCCCCTCCTTCCCCCCCCCCAAAAAAAAAAAACTCAAAGGACCTTAGGATTGGCATTATGATATAATTTCTAACTCTTTCTGGAAAATAGTGCAAAATATAATTTCAATATCTGAATAATCTGTTTATACGAAACAATGTTTTAAGCATTAATGTTTGTAAAATTTTTTTGTTAAACTTTGATTTTTTGTAAAACGCTAAAGAATTCCTACTTTCAAATCGTCAACGATTCATCCACGATTTAATTCCCTGCATAAAAAAACCCTTTTATTATAATTAAGTACACCCAGCATATTAGCATGAATACTTGGCTTTATCTGTAATAAATAAAAATGTTACATTCATATGTATAACTAAATAATAGTTTTCAAACAGATTCATTTATGATCAATGAACAGCTATTAGGATTGCAAAAATATTTGCTTTATAGAAAGCTGATGCAAGTGTAAAAAGACAGAGAAACTGTGTTCTATAATCGATATACATAGTGCTTGAAGAATTCTTAAGACTGTGGGTCTGTAAAAAGGAATAGACACAAGAAACTATCATTTATTTTGTGATTTTTATTCACAATAAATCTCTTCAACTTCAATACACTTGTTAAAGAGATTTAATAGTGATTCGAATGCCTGTTCCACTTTATTTTGCAGAATTGCCTCCAACATGTTGGAGTTCTTTGTATTGTAGGAATATCATCAAAATGATACCCTATTCGTTTCAAATTTAGAGAACAAATAGAAGAGTCGCAAGGTGCGAAATCATGGAAATACGATGGATAATTCAACATACAGACATTACCTAAGAACATTAAAGGAGCTATAACAAGGTGCATTATCAAGCAACAAATTCCAACTGCTTTCATCTCGATATTCTAGAGGAATGTGATGAATTATGCCATCGACAGCTCCAAAACATTAAAATACCTCATTAGTTCGAATATAACTCGATACATTTTGACATCATTTCCAGTTAAAATATTGAATCGCGCTACTTCGAGGTCTAGATAATGGAATGTAACTACTCTTTTTATGAGTACGTCTGTGTCTTTGCCCAGCCAGCGTAGATTATCAAAATAACGTGGCGGCCACGCATCCACCCATGCCAAGTTGGAGATGCTCCGATTTTGGTTATTTTCTTTGAATTATTTTATGCAAAAGGAGTGGATCACATTCAATTCACCATTTTTAATCTTAATAAAAACTTTCGGTGTCGCGTTACAGTTCGGAATAATACGGTAATACTCACCAGTAATTGTTTGTTTGGTTTGACTTGCAAAACACAGAAACAACAAAGTAATCGCACATCATATCAACAGACACATTTCAATACTAGAAGACTGGTTCTCCAAATGGAAAATAGCACTGAATGTTACAAAAACGGAAGCCGTCTTCTTCACTAAATCAACAAGATCACCAATACCACAAATTTATATTCATAACACACCAATTCCTTGGTCTCAAAAAGCCAAATACCTTGGCATTATCCTTGATAAACAAGACAACATATAACACAACTTCAAGATAAATTCCGACTTGCCACGAATAAATTAATCCCACTAATTTGTCGGAGTTCTACTTTGCCTATCAAATATAAATTGCTTGTCTATACACTGTTTCTGCGACCCATCATTACCTACGCTTGTCCAATTTGGAATCAGGCTGCTCAAATCCACCACAATAAATTAGAAATTTTACAAAACAATATTTTAAGGATGATCGCACAAGCTAGATGGTTTGTGCGAAATGATGATATCAGAGACTCCCTAAAATTCTACAAACTCCAAAATTATAATAATTTAACCACTGAAAATTTTAATAATACCCTTATCAACCACCCAAACCCTTCAGTTCAGCAAATAAATCACTACATTCGTAATTATAGAACCCCAACAAGCTTAGATTAATTCTTATATATACTTCCTTAACTCACCATACCCTCAACCAATAGGAAAGCTTCCTCTTCCCCTTAGAGGAAAGAGGGAAGTTTCTCCTAACCAAGATAGAAAATTTCTCAGTATTCGAGTAGCTGTTCCCTGATTGGACAAGCGCTATCATAGCCCCACCCACCCCCACCTCACTGCTCACTCACTAAAGTTCATAGAATCTTAAACTCAATAAACTTTTATAACTTAATGCAATTAGTTGCTAATATTTAAATCATTTATTTATCTCATTAGTAACTACTTAAAATTGTGCAGCATCCATTTTTACCAGGGTATTGTAATAGCATGTAATCAGGTTCAACTAAGATGAGAGATATAAACCCATTCTGGGTTCGGCGCTCTATATAAACCTTCAATACGAACAAATTCTTTGTGGATGATACCTTTTCAATCGAAGATTGTTAAAGTTCTATGTTTTGGTTTTGGGTGGTTTTTTTTTTTTTTTTTTTTTTTTTTTTTCTTTCTTTCTTGATTGTGGGTAGTTTCTTTTCTTCACTGAGTCTCTTTGTTTTAGAATTGTATTAAAAACATTATGTTTCATCTCCTGTAACCGTCGATTTCAAAAAGTTTGGATCATTTTCAGAGGTTCAAATGACATCACTTCAATGTACACTTCTCATTTATTTTTTGTTCGTCGGTTTAAAATGCATGGAACAAATTTATGACAGACTTTTGTTTTATCCAAATCTCTTGGAGGATTGTTCAAACCTTATCTCGGATATTCAATGTCTCTTCCATCATTTTCCTGACGCAAACGAAAGTCACGCATTTATCAATAATCTCGAGGTCCAAAATAACTTGATCTTCTAAGTATGCTTATTATCTTCAGCTTATCTCTCACGTCCAAAAAAACGGTTACCGTGAATACACTTTTTCTACTTAAACACAAATCACTGTAAGTTTGTTTAATCAATTCGTATGTTTCGGAGACATTTTTATCAAGTTTTGCGTTAATTTTAATTACAGCCTTTGTTCTTCTAAATAATTTATTGCGAAACGTACACAACGTAAATGAATGAAGTATCTTTTGAATTAATTTAACTAATGCGTAGAACAGATGACATTAGCTAACGACGAATTAAGATTTACTACATGGCGTAAAACGCAAGTGACGCAACTGTGGCCTGAGATCTAGAGCTCTTTTAAAAAATTCTTGCGCAATCATTGATTCTATATCTCAGTGATCAATGCGTAGGAACTACTTAGATACTATCAACTAATAGCTCTTTTTAAAAAAAAGAGTGGTGTCGATCCTACACAAGCTTATGACTACTTTTTTAAAGCTAGTTCTAAAAAAAGTAATGAACTTTTTGTATACATTATTTAAAGTACATTCAGTTTTCGAAACATTATAGATTAATGTGTGAAATGCAGAAAGTATTTGACAAGTTAGGCGCATACGATTGAAAAGTATGCCTCTGTGGTCAAAAAATGTTGTATTATCCTCTTTCTATTTTCATACATCCAGAAAGCTACTTGTTCCTGTGATATTGAATCATTCACATTTTGACATAGTTTCCATTATTCCATTATCTATAGGTCTATAGTAAAGTCCTTTCACGCATTTGTGGATGATAGTAGTCGGAAAAACCTGTCGGAGTGGTGGTTGTTGTCGACGCTAGGCTTTTGATTGCAGTTTTCACTTTGTCTTCAGGGATGAAAGTAATGTCCCTGAAAGTACTCTCTTTCGACTTGGGAAGAGAGTTGAAGGTCCTAAAGAACGCCTTGCTGCTTCAGCCTTATCTGCGGCAGGACTCGCAATCTTTTCGGTTCTCAGCCATCAGAAACGCCTGGTAACAAGGGATACGAATGCATTACGTAGAAGAAATATTCAGCTATCGTATACAATAAGAACTGTGAAACTCAGGACACAAATAAAAAGTTATGGAGTTGGAAACAATCGATTCCCATAAATTCAGCAATAATATAATTTATAGAATCGAATTACGTTCTTTAAATTACAAAAAAGAAATAAGTAATGGATAAACTGTATATGTGAAATGGTTAATGAATCACACAGATTTGCAAAATTATTGTTTGCTTGAATGAATCTTGGAGTTCCTCAGCACTGCACTAAAAAAAACTACATTAATTACCAAACTCTTCTCTTTACATCACTACTCAAAGATGCATGTTCTAGAGAGAATTTATTCCACCTAATCTCCTTCCCAACATAAATTTCAATAAGAAGGTGCTCCTCTATTTCAAAAATAGAAATAAGTCTATCCCGATAATACATACTGAATTATGAGAATTTTCATTGTATCCAAGACAGGAAAAGAAACGGTCGAAAAATGTTCTAAAAATAAAACAGAAAATAAGTATCCATAAGAAGATTTTTTTTTCAGTCTGAAGCATAACGTGGATAATAAGGTCGACTGAGTCACTGGGTTTGGTTGTAGTAGCATTTATTTATTTATTTATTTTACCTCTATTTTACTCTGATGGATCAATACTTATATCGGTCTTCAAAAGATTGAAATATTGAATTCTCTCTCTCTTTTTGTTATTAAATACGTAGCTATTCCTTTGTCGTTTTTTGTTTTAAAAATATATCACGCAAAACTAATCATGCCTGATATTTATTTGTACTTTCGCATATTTTGTAGTTTATCTGATTTTTTCTTTCCCTCTTCATTTATATTCTCCTGCTTATTATTTTTGTAATATAGCTTTCTGTTTTTCGATAATTTTTTTTAAAAAAAATGTTTGTTCATTTTTTTATATTATATAGGAAATCTTGTAATTTTAACAAGTTCTATTTTGTTAATTTCAATTTTGCAAATTTTAAATATTTCCAGCTATCTTATTATTTTAATATGTATAGGGCAAATTCGGAAAAAATCGACGAAGGGTACAATTTTCCTCCTTTAAAAGATTCATAACACTTATTTGTTTGTTTATTTCATCTATTATTCATGATTATGTAGTCCTTAATCCAAATTTAAACTAAATATTGACTCGGAAATTATTTTTAAATTGAGAACTAAAATCTTCTCAGTGCGCTGTCAATATACTCCACTGTATTTTATACCTATATTTCTAAATAATGGCATTGTACGGATTAGGAAAGTCGCAAATGATGTAAAAATTTAGGAATTCGCACACATTTATTGTTTAATTTAGACAAAATAATACTATTCTTAAAAATTAATAATATTATTGCTTAAATTCACCTTTTCTTCGATATTTGATATGCATTGATTTTATAATTAATTTATTGTTGCTTATATGCGTGTGATGCAAGTGATTAAAGAATTCAACATACATCACATTTTTTAAATACTTTGGTTTTAATTTTTCGCTCATACATTGGATGTTTATATAAAAGGGACTCAAATTATGACAAAATTTTTATCTAAAAATTATAAACAGTGTTTAATGTATTAATTTAAAAATCAAAATTGTAACTCTAGACCCATTTTGCAATTAAAAAACAGTTAACGCTATTAAAAATCCAACATAGTTAATGAAAAATACAATTTCTAACATCCTATTTTAAGTCAGATTGCATATAAGATACTTATGCTAATATCCGTTTAATCAAATAGTATGGAATTCATTAGACTTTTTTCTTTTTTCATAAAATGGCAGAAAATTAGATTTCATTATTTTGTGTTAGTGAAGTATTTTATTGATTCACTCGTGTTTACTTTTCTTTAGTAAATTTATGTTTCCATCATTATTAACTTTTGATAACATGTTGTTGTTTTGATAAAATTGCGTAAACAGAAATGCTCAGGTAAAAAATAAAGGATATACAGTGTTAGGTTCAAAAGATTGATATTATAATACAATATGATTATAATAAATACATTTAGTTTGCTTAAGATAAATTTAATTAAATATTTTATCGTCTGCATTTATTTTAATATCCAAAAAGATATTGTCAATAGTATTGTTTACTTAAATAGTTTATCGTTTGCTTTTACTTTAATTTTGAATTTAATAAATGATTTTTATGGCAGAATCGTCTGTTTTTATTCTTTTCGTTGTTGACTTTTGCTACGTTTTTGTACTTTAGAATGTTTTGCTTGTGAAAATAAAAATGCATTAAGAATTTGAAGAAGCTATTTTCTTTTCTTAATAGTAATTGCTTCTGGGAAGCTTGGGGCTTGGAAGTGCGCGTACGTTACACTAATTAATATTCCTTTTGATTAGTTCTACTTTTTCGAGAACATAACAGAAAAAAAAATGTCATCACATGTTAAAACGAAATTAAATCAAAGCCTATTTCAATTTCTTAATTTTTGTACTTTTTTAAAAAACTGTTACTATTTCTCCCATTTATTCAATTACACAGAATAGAATAACAATTATTTTTGTTCTATTAAACGATAACAATGCTCACAAAATTTAGCAGTTCCTTCACAAGGTGGGGTTTTCATTTCAAATAGTATAGTAAAGGAGACCCAAAGGTTATAGTCTATTACTTCAGAATAGGCACTTTAATGTCACAGACCCCCCCCCACACACACACACTGCAGTCTGTAAATATGGCAACAACAGTTGAGAAAGGACATCACTTTTTCCCCCCTTCATTTTATTTTCGTAAACAGACTTCTAATGAAAACGAAATTTTGAGTTTCATGATCATCGTTGGGTTTTTAAAATCTGCGTCATTAGAGTATTTGTTTAAAATCTGTACAACATTTTATAAATATTGTTAACATGTAATTAAAAAAAAATCATTTAATCTTCTTACACCTTTATATAACAGAACTAAACAACTCATTGCAACTTTTTAAATTAAATAAATTCGTTTTAGCATAGGTTGCCAACACATAACAACTCTACTTATAAAACAGACATTTAAAATAGACTTTACATTAAACGTAAAGCACATCCAAACGCAGAGGAATTCAGATCTCAACTGAGATATTGAAAATAAATGCAGTGGGCGATAATACATTAGTCGCTACCATGGTAACCGGAGGAGAAACGAAAATAAATGATCTCGACTCGCCTATTCTAAAGTAACAGATAGTTAAGCTATGGTGGAATACACTTGAGAAAAACAACAATCAAATAATTCTTCGAGTACCAGCTTGTGCAGGCGTTTTACTCTTGTTTCATTTTAAAACATTAAGAAACAGACAGATTACATTGTGCCGAATCACGGAGCAGAACACAACAGAAGGCAAAAAAGGATGAGAGAAAGGAAAGAGGCATATAATTTTTTTTTCAAGACTTTTAATTTAATTTGTTTGTTTGTTTGTTTTTTCTGCCAGAAATAAAAGTATTTCGGGAGGTTTTTTTATGATTTATATAGTAATGTAAGATCGATATTAAAAAAAAAAGATAGTGCTAGTTAAAATTTAACAATATGAAATATAATAACCAAAAATAATCTTATGATGAAGTGAAAATAGAGAAATTAAGCATTTTACAATACCTTTCCTGGAGAGAGAGGGGAGGAGAGAAAGGATGAAAAAAACTATTTTTCCTAAACATCACTGCAGTGGCGCGAACCACAGTAGCGGTCAAGTTTATAGGTTTTGCTAAGAAAAGCAGTAGAGATGGGATGAAATTGGCTGAATGTGAGATCAAAAATGAACGAACTCTTGATGGATTTGAAGTGAGAATAAGCTGAATTACTATTGGTAGGCACTCAGCCAGCGTAAAATTACGATTGGTTAAAAAGGATTGTAGGAAAGGAAATTTGTTTGACTTTTGAAAAAATTTAAGTTTTAAGGGGGATATAAATTAAAGTAGTTGTTACATGTTTGATATGGGTAGGGGTGGATACTGCAGTGTTTGGGCTTTGATTAAGGATTTTTCGTGATAAGAAAATGTGTTATAGAATTTACGAGCGAAATGGGAAATATGTGTTTGATGAATGGAATTTTAAGGTCATGATGAATAACAGTATTGCGGACATACCAGGGGGGGGGGGTTAACAATGATGAAGAGAATTTTATTTTGTAGAATTTGAAGTTTTTTGAGGTGTATTTTGGCGGCATGGCTCCAAATGAAGGAAGCATAAAGAAGGATAGGGCGGATGATTTGTTTATAGAGCAAAATTTTATTTGAAAGGGAGAGGTGGGAGAAACGACCAATTAAGGGGTTGCATTTATGAATTTTCACCCAGCATTTGTCGACAATTAGGGAGATATGCTTTCGAAAGGTTAATTTGGAATCCATGTAGACTCCTAAATATTTGACGTCTGTGTTCCAGGAAATGTTGTTGGAAAATAATTTGAGTTGTTTTGCAGGAGGGGGAACGCGTGACCTTTGCGGAAGATGATGATGGCTTTTGGTTTATCTGTGTTAACGGCGATACGCCAAAGAGTTGACCATTTTTCAATTTCGTTGAGGTGTTTTTGAATTTTTTTCCTGGTTGTATTGGATGAAGATGACATCGTCGTCGGCAAAGAGACAAAGACTTGAGAAACGAGTCTAAGGGAAGTCACATGGAAAAAAGGGGTATAGAGAGGGAGATAAACTGGTCCTTGGGGACAGCCTGCAAGAATTTTGCCTGTGAAGGAAAATTCAGAATTAAATTTAACTTAAAAGGTGCGATTTCTAATGAAGCAGTTACTAATTATGATTATGTAATAAGGGAACTTAAGCTTAATTAATTTGAAGATGAGGCCATCGTTCCAGAGACGGCCGAAGGCTTTTTGAATATTAAGAAAAAATACCGGCAGAAATCAGCCTTTCGTAATCGTATTGATAACACGAAGAAGTTGGTGTATTGTGCTACGTTTACGCCAAAACCAAACTGAGAATCGGGGTGAATGTTATTTAAATTAATGTGATCAAGGATCCGTTTCAGGAGAATGTTTTCAAAAATTTTAGAAATAGCATTAAGGAGGCTGATAGGGCAATAAGAATTAAGAAGGGGGTGATCCTGGCTTGGTTTGGCAAAAATGATAATAGTGGCGTGCTTCTATCTGGACGGAAAATAAGAGAAAAAAAGCATTTGTTGAAAATTTTTGTGATATGAGTGAGAACATTCGGAGGAAAGTATTTAGAGGCGATATTGTGGATACCATCCACGCCTGCGGCTTTGCGCTTATTGAGGTTTTTGATGATTCGTGCAATTTAGGATTGGAAGGTGAGGGGGGTTGTGTGTCGTTAGTAGCAGATGAGATGAAATTAGAAATGAAATTTGGTCTATGTGTTGCATGTCTGTTGGGGAACTATTGAATCGAAAGGATGATTCCAGAGAAAGGGCAAACAAATCTGCTTTCTCCTTTGCAGAATAGAGCATTCCATTAGGGCCGGAAAGGGGGGGATTTTTTGTAATTTTCTTGGTAGAAATTGAACAGACTATTGTCTTCGGCATTTAATTCTTTAAGAAAAGTTTCCCATTTTTGATTTTTGTGTTTGTGAATTTCATCTTTAATTTGTTTTTAAATTTTGTTTAAATCTGTTTTAAAAGAAGGATATCGAAAATTCTGCCAAATATAACGAATTCTGTTTTTTTTTTTTTTTTAATAAGATTTCTGATGGGGAGACGAAAATGTGGAGCAGTGATACTTTTCGTTTTGCTAGCTGTTTTAACTGCATCTTGGATTTTAAAAGTGAAGGAGGAAATGGTGGAGTCGGGAACTTTGATATTTTGAATAGAGGGATTGATGAAAATGAGTGGGGGAGTAGGGAGTGGCAACAGAATGATTACTATTGGTTAAGAGGTTGTGGAGGGCCCGCCCGGATCTGTTTGACTTGCCTCTGTTCCACGTTGGATGTTTTGCGTTAAAATCGCCAAAAACAATACCTGAAAAGTTATCGGAAAGGATGTTATCAATTTCATTCATGTTGAAGACATTTTGGGGAGGGTGGTAAAAAGAACTAATTATAGTGGTTTTGTTATTGCGTGTTTTGATAAAAATAGTGGTGTTTTCAGATGAGGGTGTGTTTTTAAGAACTAAGTGGTGGGGAATAGTGTTTTTAATGATGATCGCAGTGCCACCACCACTTTGACTTTAGGGTGGAGGACTTCTATTTACGTTTCTGAGTTTCAAATCTATCATTATCGTTAGGGTTTGAGGGAGAGCAGAAGAAAATTAAGTTTTTTAAAAGGGTATTGAGTTTCGTATTTATAATTAAGGTAAGCGCGGATAAGCATGAGTTCAAATTTTAAAATATTTCGGTTTTGGATATCAGTAAGGGTCGGTCTTCCGTCAGGACCGATTTCATCAATTTTACAGGAAAGCAATTTGGAAATTCGTTCAAAGTTATTAATACTAATTAGTGTAACTAACTGAGAACATTGCGCCGTTGTAAGGTAAGAATTTGAGCCCAGGCTGGCACTTTCTTCGTCGAGAATTGGAGAGATGTTCGTTGCAACTTCCATGAAATAGTTCCGGCGTCAGTCATCTTGCTCAGAGTCAGTCCAGGTCAAAAATCGGTAGGTAGGAGAGGTAACTTAATCCCAGCACTTGAGAAAACGTTACGCTACTGTTATTCATATTTGAGAGTCATTAAAACTGGAGGTATCTCACGGAAAAAGGATCCAGAAATGAAAAAAAAAAATTATCAGTGAGTTAAAAAACGCTGAATGTTTTAGAATTTCTAGCGTCTTCCTGAATACAGAAAAGATTCTTAGATAAATCTAGTTCAAAATTGAATTACAGAATAATTATTAATTATTTCTTAAAAAGAGAGACAAACTGATAGATGTATAAAAAATATACAGTACAGATAACTATGTAGCAAAAGTATTTTTTAAAAAAAGCAAATGAAAAAAATGATCTGAAGCAGTAATATAAAGCTCGATTTTAGGACATAAGGTGTTTTATGACTATATGTGTGTGTACGTGCGTGCATAAAAATGAAAAAATTATATATATTCTCTCTATATACATATGTAACCAAAAATTAATAAAAATCTTTGCATGACAGTCACAAAGATACCTACATTTGAAAATGTAAGTCTAAAAACATTTCAGCAGGCAAATAGATATATAAATTGAGGAGTCTTATTTTTAAAAAATACAAATGCTTAGTATTATTAGAATATTGTTTTTATAAATTAATAACTTGACGAATTTTAATGATACAAATTGTACAGAAATACTTTGAAGGCAATGAATATAAAATTTATAGGCAAATAATGATCAGGGAAATTTTTAATTTGTATCAAATCTTCAACTTGAATCACTCTTACTTAATAAAATTTTTTTACTTATACTCGTTGTAACACACTGGTGGCCATTAAAATTGCAATACTATGAAGGAAAGCACGTACAAAAAAGATACTTATTGTTCGTAAAAGAATGGCATGAAGACAAAGTCATTAAATTTGCAAGCAGTTTGGGTGTTTACGAGGCTACGAAATTAGTTGAAACAGCTGCTACCTTTGGCCCTTTCCCGGCCAGCCATGCAGTCGAACCGGGCTTGGATGACAGAAACAGGTAACTCATTCCATGCCACACAAAGAGGGGGGGGGGGCAGTCTGTCAGCACAACTACTAGATGTAAGGTGTCAGAAATCTACCGATCTGAGTTCAAATTACTATCGATCCGAACTAGAGA
>BMAW01015331.1:0-14544 GCA_019974015.1 Nephila pilipes | reverse complement strand
TCCCAAAATTTCAAAGCTCTAGCTTGATGGGAAGTTGGTTAAATTAACGATCGAAAATTTGATGACACACACACACTCACACACACACACACACCAAGTGAAATTCAGAAAAACGTTGTAAAAATTCAATATAAAAACCAACGTTTTTAAAAGCAACGTTTTTATATAGTGGCAAAGTTTATTAGAGAAAATTATTGAAATATTAGTTAAAACTGTTAGTTATTTTTAACTTTAAAATTCACTTAAAAAGAGACATTTGTGACAGTATTAAAAAATTCATAATACTCATAAAATCAAAACATGCATTTGAAAGTTTGTAAGTCATTCTATTAAAAAAAATGGGAACCAGAATTCAGAAAAAATTATTGTGATAAGACATGACGCCAAATATTGGAAACTTTCTTTCTTGCGAATGATTACTGACTAAAAGTCAGCAACCCTTACTATCTCGGAGATTGTTAAGGGGAGATAGTATCTCCCCTTTGCGAGTACAAAAGGTTTACTATAACCTCATGCGGTGTGGGGAGTGCCCGGTACTCCCAGAGGGGGAAAGAAATTTTTCCCTCTATCCTAAAAGCGCCTAGAGGAAAGAATACTTTGACTTATTAAAATTATTGAAATATTAGTTAAAACTTGTCGCAAACGTGTAAATATTGCATTGTTAGGCGAATACGAACGATTCCCAAAATTTCAAAGCTCTAGCTTGATGGGAAGTTGGTTAAATTAACGATCGAAAATTTGATGACACACACACTCACACACACACACACACACACCAAGTGAAATTCAGAAAAACGTTGTAAAAAGGGGACTATAAACTATTATTTTGCAAAGAATTTTTTTTCCAAACAACAAGAAAAACAATTATTTTGTATTAAGAATTAATGAACAGTTATTTTCTCATGGAACATTAGAATATATTAAGGATTGAGTATTTAAAGAACTTTTAATTTGATTACCTTCAAAAAAAAAAACTATTGATTGAATGTTATTTTTAAGAGGTATATTATTAATTTAGTTTTTGACAAGGATAAGTAATTTTAAATATATCAACAATGTTTTATTTTGATTTCACTATTTTGAAATTGAAAATGATTTATTTTGTGTAAGAATTTAAAGTTAATGAACGGGCTAGTTTTTAATGAGTGTTTGATGGATTAAACTGTTCGAATCTTAAGTGTGCCAACAAACGTTTTATTATATTTTGTAATAATTAGGATTATAATTTTGTAAATATTTAAGAATATAATTTTGTAAGGATTTTGGAGTATATTGAATTAGGAATGGAAGGAATTTGGAGTATATTGAATTAGGAATGTAAAGATTTAGAAATATAATTTTGTAAGGATTTATTTTGTTAGGATTGATTTAGGAATGTGCTTTTGTAATGATTAGGATTATAATTTTGTAAATATTTAGGAATATAATTTTGTAAGTATTTATTTTGTTAGGTTTTATTTTGGAATTTGCTTTTTTAAAGACTTTATAATTTTTTTTTTTTAAATTTTTGGAATTTTTTTTTTTTTTTTTTTTTTGTAAGAATTCTTAGATTTTTGTTTTGATGATTGCATTATGTTAAAGAATTTCTTTGTTGCATGTAATTTCTTTGTTGCTTTTGAGTCTATAAGAGTTAAGCATATTCTATGAAAATGAGAATATCGAAATGAGAATTAATATTTTAAGTATGTAAGAATTAAAAAAAAAAAAAAAGGAAGGAAAAAATTAATGTTTACAACTATATGAATTAATCTTTATGATGATACAGATTTTCGATGTTTTGAAGTATGAAAATAGTAATTTTTGTCAGACATAAGTACTTTTTTAAATTTTTAGGTAGCAATTGATGTTTGAAATTAGATTTAATAAAAAAAATATGTGTATGAGTTCGATATTTTGAAATATGAATTTCTTGTTGATATCTCGATATGAATATATGAATGTGTTTATATAATTTTTTAAAGAAAAGAGAGAGGTGATGTGTATGTAGCACTTTAAAAGATGTTGAGAAGTAGTATTTTAAAGTGTTTTGGTAATTTTAGTATTTTGTTATGAAAAAGAAATAATATTTGAACTATACGATAGCTAAGATTTTTGTTTCGAAGCCTTAAATTAGGATTATTACTTAAGAGGAGAAAGATTTTTTTTATATGTGCGTTGTGGAATGAAAGGTAATTTGTAGTGAAATGTAGATATAAGGGTGATTATGTAAAAGGATTTGTGCATGATTATTGATATTTTATCTGTATACGGTAAATGATATCTGATGCTTGTGTGTGAATTAATGATTTTTTGATATTTTAAGTATTGAGGAATTTGAGTATTGGTGTTTGTGTATAATTATTGATATTTTCTATTTTAAGTGTTTGAGGATTTTAGACATTGATGTTTTTGTGTATGACAATTAATGGTTTTAAAGTGTATCAGTTATTAATGATTTTCTGTTAATTGTAACTGTTCAATTGGGACAATTGTATATATCAGGTTGGCCGAACTGTTAACTTCCCAACTTAAAGCCCGCCTCTAGAGGGCGTTTATTTTGTAAAGGGAAGAGTGTTTGATGTCACACGATCCCCTCAGACGGGACCTGACCGAATCTCCGAGAGGAACTGTTGTAAACGAGCGGTAGTATGGAGTGTAAATAAATTGTTGTTATTAAACAACCTGATGTGTTTTTGTCTTAGGACAACTGTGAACTGTAATCTAATGATTATTAACTAAGTTAACAAGAAGTATAAGTAAAAGGAAGTGTATGTGTAAGGATGACACACAGTAAAAAGAAAAGAAGATTTAATAATATATATATATAAATTCAGAGGGACGAGAGAATGCATCAAGCGGATGATCGAAATCGCATGCAGGTTTCGACGTTACGCTGTAAGAAAAAAAAAATACTGACTACGAAAAGACTTATATGGTTAATTATTAAAAGTGTTGTTGGAAGTAGCAACCACTGACGCAAATGCACAGTCTACAACAAAACATAAAAACTATTCTCTGACGCGATTGAAAATGCAATGTATGATACTTTTGATATCTGCCTCAGCAACAACAATTACCCTCCGGGAGACCACATGCTTTGCATAAACGATTATTTTAAAGTGACCTTACAGAGAAAAGTCATATGGATTCATATCTGGCGAACGTGGAGGCCATGCTGTTGGTCTCACATATTTAATCAACCTCATTGGATATGTTATATCGAGTTGAATACATATCTGGAGGATAAAATGTGCAAGAGTACCATCGTGCATGACTCACGTTTCTCTGTTCACTGTGGTAGTTACACTCTGCAGAAATTTATAGAGGGCTTGTTGCAGAAAAATAAGGCATGTTGCTCCATTCATTCGTTCGGGCTGCAAATTCGGGAGAAAGAGATAATCCCTGAGGATTCCTGCCACTCGTCGACAGTAAATCTTTGTTCCGCGGTACACTGGAATGGGGATTATCCATCCCCCCCCTGTGTGTTTTTGTGTGTTATCAAGGCCTTATCGCATAAAGCTGAAGCATCAATAAATAAAAAGTGTAAGGAAATTGAGGATGAGAATTGACGGTGACGTTAAGCGTCCAGCTCACAAGCTGTACACAACGGTTATAGATGTCATTGGCAAGAAGTTGTACCTTCTGGATGTGGTACGCCTTTACAGTATGCAGAACATTCTAGACCATCGTATGCGGAACAATTGAGTTTAGCTGTAACTGCTCGCGTTCTAGTCAACGGGTAGTCGGTAAACCGAGATAGTAGGATTTTTTCCATTTGACGAGTGTGCGGTCTCCCAGCATCAGGCCATCCATGCTGAGTGAAAAGCTCTCTACCCTGGTAGTAATCGATCGATAGTGGCGAAGGTACTATGGTGTGGACAACTTATCCTTGAATATTGCTGTTGGTATAGCCACTGTGCTAAGCGTCTATTTCCATCTGTTTTACCGTGCATCAAATACATATCATATTCCTAGTTCGTGTAATCATCTTGTAAGATACACATTGAAACAGACAACTGAATGCTACACGTGCTTATTATCGCAATAGCACTAATTTACGTCGTCCGTGTTGGCATAATTACTTATTACCAGTTTACGCAGTTAATTTACCAGTTAAGTTATACACATTTACATATAAATTCTAAGAGTAGAAAATAAAATTCATGCATTCAAGGACAATTGCTCAAACAGTCCGCAGTATTTGCATTCAGAGATCAACTGAAATTCACATTTCGCTTCTTCTGGACCTGCTTGTGTTTTTCACGATTTTCATCCTATCAATCTGGTTTGAGACCCCATGTTTTGAGATAAGTTTTCATCATCTTGATGCCATAGATCATCCCTTTCAATTCATCAGTCGAATTTCGGAACACTTTGTATTTATATGTTCAGGTATAAGACAAAATAATAACACACACCTGTGAAATAATGCAAAATTTTAATTAATAGATGATGAGCTACCATTGACTAGCATTACATCTTGTATTCGACGTGAGTTTCATAAATAAAGGTTGTCCATAATGTTTAAGGGAATTGTAACCGTTTATCCCGCAGAGGGGTTTCCAGTTCAGTTAGTGTAAATGGAGGAGAAAACTAATTAAGGACTTTTTTCTCTAAATGCTCCGCAGAGACTCAATGATGTTAAAATCAGGGGACTGAGTACACCACGTCAGATGTTCCCCTTCATTATTATGCTCATCAAACTATGTTTAAACACAGTTAGCCATGTATACAGGGACGTTTTCATCTTGGAATAGAAGATGTTCTTCAGAAAACAGAATCTGTAATGTAGAATGTTAGATGTTATGCGACAATCCTGTGATAATTCTTGCTTTGGACCTTCCTTATCAGAACTACGCGTGACCCTCAAGCCTCGCAAGATACCGTTCTGCACATCAGTACAGAACCCCGTAAAATATTCACGATAGGAATCGAGAGTCAACAAAAAATGCTTTTGCCGGTGTTCACCAGATGAACATGTCCAGTGGTCTGAAATGATATAAATGTTAATTCGTCAGACCATATTCCATATTTCCATTGCTGTTGTCCAACATCATTACCTCAAGCATTCGTCTCCAGGATCAATGCTGAATTTCAAATTTGGATGTTTAAGATAGATTTTTTAAAATAATAATCTATTTAAATTTTGTTCATTTTTTCTTCAGTAATACATTTCACATTGTACAACACACGTTTGATCTCCTGAAAGTAATCTGAATATTTGACATGCATGAATGTTTGAAATAATTTACGACACCTGGAATTTTATGAACATTTTTGTATAGTGTATTTCTTGCCATAAAAATATACCACTTAAGTACAAATATTTCAAAACATACGTAAGCAAATTGGGAACATATCACTCTAATCAATTATCAGTAACACTAAAATATTTAAGTCTTAAATGTAAACATCATTAAATTTTTAATATAATCTAATTCAAATATATATTAATAAGCGTAAAATAGATAATGTAAAGGATAATAAAAAATAATACTGCTTTCGGACAAAATATGCAGTTTAGAATTGAACACATTATGTGTTCATTCAATTTGTATGCATATGTCTTACAGAAAAATTGGAAGAAGAATTGCAAGAAATTCTAACTCAACAGTTCACAACGATGAAAATGAAAATAATTTTTTCTTTTACTGAATCAATGATATTTAAATATGTTTTTAGTTTTTTTTTTATACTATGAAAGAAAATTTATTAAATCACTAGAAAATGAGGTAGTGAAATGATCGCGGAATTCTTTTTTAATTTACTTTCTTCTAGAACTTGACTAAAACGAATTTAAGCGAAATTTTTTTGTTTGCGTTTATTAAACGACGAGTTCTTACGTTTTTTAAATGGTTCTTTATTCAATTTATTTTCATTAACTTAATATAAGAATTATTCTTATTTAATAATATAAAGAATTGTTTTTAATTATTCTTTTGTTAAGGTATCCGACAACATTTGGAACCATGATTTTGAAAAAACATATAAATGAATAATTTTTTTTGATATTTAGTATCATCTGAATTAAATGTACATAAAAAAGCATTTCAAAAGTTTTTTTACAATGAAAAAATTTCAAAATGCAATTTTTTAGCATAAAATGAGAAAAAAATAGCACATTTTCAAAATAATCTCCTTTCATGAAAAATCTTTTTCTAACATTGTTATTCCGCATATGTATTGATATGACATCTGTATAGTGCCTGAACTAGGATTTCTTAATAATTCACATTATTTGCAGAGTTATTATGAGTCGAAATAACAAGAAGCGTTTTTTGTTAAAAATTCCTCCACTCTTATGCATTAAAATGTGAATAAATCCACTTATATACCATACATTACAAAAACCCTAGTTCAGGATCTTAAAAATAATATGAAAATTATTTTTGTCAAATTCTATTAATATATAAAAAAAAAACATTGGAGTTATTGCCATTCAAAAATTGTAAACATACTGAAAATTATATTCTTAAGAAAATGGATTTATAAAGTTAAAACTTGTTCAGAAAAAAAAGGAAGTGTCCGAAAATAAAATACTTATAAATTAATTTCTATGTACCGTAGCTTCAAATGGAACGTAGCTTTAGAATGAGATTATTTCAAATATTTTAATGGATACATGAAAAAATATTCGATAATTTCTCCTAAATTCGATTTTTTAACGTAGTTAACCTTGAACAATTAATTAACTGAGTTACTCTTAATCTTTTTCGCTCTATTAAAACTTTTTATTTGTTCATAGTTCATTTGAATACAGGAATTTTACGATCTCTTTGATAAAAAATTCCGGTAGGAGTGTAAATTTTCTGAATAATTCTCATTTAATAATCATAAAGAGTGTAAGAGAACTTGTCAGAAATAAATTTTAAAAAACTTTCAAACGGAAAACTAATTTGTTTTTGAGGCAATTTCTTGGATTCGGTACAATGAAGATTTATTTCATCATCGAAAATTTTATGAAAAAATTATCCCCATCTTCAAATGCTAAAAGGACAGATAAAAGCTCTCTCAAGTTAAGAAAAAAAAAAGATTTTTCTCGGGGTTTTCACTACAATGTTTATTAAAATCATTACTTTTTGTACGGTTCACTTAAGCCCTCAACAAAAGTGACAAAAATACATTCCGTAATTTATGACAAGCATCAGGGCTGATAAAAAGAGCGTTGAAGTAACTATGAAAGAAATCGCACTTTTTCTATCAAACGAGTGGGACTACAGTTCTAATTCGGCATTTACTTTCTTCAATTCAGTTAAAGTTAGTTATGTTCTTATATTTTAATTGTATATCAATTAGATTTAAGATAATGTATAATTATATATATATCGCATTAAAAAAGTAAGATAATATGGAATAATATTATTTACTATTTTTATAGTGAGAGTTATAAAAAAATAACCAATTTTAAAAAAAGTCTGCCTTTTTTTTTTTTTTTTTTTGTAAATTTTCTCTCTCTCTCTCTCTCTTCCTGAGCATTTTGAGATAATCTCTTAACTGTTTATAAAATTATATTTAAATATTTCAATTGAGAGTTTAGAATAATTATATATTGATTAATATGCATAAGTGCACGCTTCCTTCATTCTGAATGCACTATGGTCTTCCAAAAGAATTTTCGATGTGTATTGTAATTCAGAGAAATATTTTTTTTTTGCTTCTAATATAGAAAGGTTATTTCACTCGTTTAAAAATTCGAATGTACTTTTACATTACTACAGAATGTAGTAAAGTGATATAAATGTAGAAAAATAATCATATAACAGGAATCCTAGAGTTCGATTTGATGTATAGAGAAATAAATAGACAAAAGATTTATTTTTCAGTTTATTCAGTTGAATAAAGTTTTGTATAAATTTAATACAAAATGCATCAGAGCAGTGGTATTCCACCTTTTAAACCTTGAGGAACACTTTGAGCTTAACATTTCCTTGAAGGAACTCCTTGAAAGAAAGAGAAGAAAATATTAGGTTATCAAAGCTTTATCCTTCTCAAATTTACAAAATTTTCATTACGTCCATATTTCATAACAATAGAAACGTCTTAATAAGGTAATGATTGGTAAGGAAGCTGAATTTTTTTCCTTCTTTTTTTTGAGGGAAGGAGGTCTAAAATATATACTTTGAATAATATCAACAAAAACAACTATAGTTTAAATCATAATAAATTAATAATAAAAAATTTAATGACTTGGCCATGATTATTTTTCATTACAATGTGTTTTTTTGTCTGGAATAATTGTTAAAATCTGCAATGAACCAAATGTCATCTTCAGCACCCAATCTGTTTCTGTATTTTGTTTTTGTAACAGGGTACAAAGATAAAGAATTTTTCGCTCACATAATTTGAAACATATGTTTCACAGCTCTTTTGGCAATTTCAAGATATTATTTTCTAATGTCAATCCGGAACGTATAATACCAACTTGACTAAAATTTAGTTTCAATTAATTTAATTTCAAAATTTAGTGTCAGTCGATATATCAATTTGTTTTGTTCTCTTTATTTCTTTGGGAGTTTGGAGGTGTCTATCTAAAGAAGGATTTTAGATCGAAGTTAATTTAACTTTTTGAACTAGGAAATATTCAAAAAATGTTTTTTTGTTGATTTGATTAATTTTGAACCAAATTAACTTTTATATTCTTATCAGTATTAGAGTTACCGTCTACTAAATTATTATGCAAATTAGGAATGCATTAAATATTATCTTTCAAAATGCCATTTACCTAGAATTTCAATTTTATAAGATTTTATTTTATGCATAAAATATTTATTTATATTTTTTAAAAGCAAACTGTCTTTAAGAATTCGATCTTCTACAAAAAAATAAAATTTTGACGCTTCGATTAAACAAATAGTGATATCTTGCGGAACCCTTGTCAAAATTCCAGAGAAACCTAGGGTTCGCGAAACCCAGTTTGAAGACCTCTGCATTAGAGCTTGCAAATATTTTAAAGCAGTTTCGTGGTCATAAACATTTAATAAAAAAAGAAAGAAAAAACTGAGCTAATATTATGGCAAAAAAAGTAACTCAAATATATGCAAGACGTTCAAATTTGTATAGGACATGTTATTCTAATGGTACTAACGTCCTTTATAACGAAAAAGATAATAATATAGAATGGAGTAAAGAGGGGGATTTCTGGATAGACGAAAAAAAAATTACCCCCCCCCCCACTGGAAACTAAAAGGCTCAGTCCCGTAATTGATATTTTTGTGTTCTGAATGGTCTCATGATTGGTCAGAAAGCAGTTAAAAATTGAAGCACCTCCGCCTTTTTTTTTACTTTCCTTTTTGTGGAAGTCATACAAGATATAAATTACAAGCGTATGAAAACTTAGTAATCCGTTAATAATCGAACTAAAAATAGCGTCAATTTCACATTGGAATACATGGCGTGATATAAATGAAATAACTGATTTTTCCACATCAGGAAATATTTTTCGAATACATTTCTTATAAAACAACAACCCAATCAAGAGAATTTCTGGAGCCCGTATCAGTGAGGCCAAAGAAGTATGGATTCCAAAAAGCGATTATGAAAATTGTAGTCAGACCTAACACTTGAAATAGACCTACCTAGAACATATTACCTATTTTCTTAATCTTTTGTTTGCATAATTAATAATGAAATATTATATAAAGAAAACTTTATTAAAAATTTATAACACTCATTTAATTCAGGCCAGTTAAAGCAAGTACACAAGGTTCTTTTTAACAGTCAGTTGGTTTGAAGTAAAACGTTTCAATAATAAGGAATTTGTGTTAATTGATTTTAGAAATATCAAAATTTATTTGAAAGTGGCCGTTAATGTAATTATATAATGATGAGATTTAATATCACTGATATATGTAAATTATTTAATTCGTTTCAATTATTAAAAATTAAGAAGTCATATTTTTTTTAATATTCCTATAGAGTGCATAGACTTATAATGCTTCTTTGCCCAGTATATTTGTGTTATCTCTAGCGATTTGTATAGCCTATCACATTCAAATTAAATTCTGTGAATGAGTGGCAGTGAAAAAATCATTATATTTTTGAAGAAAAGAGAATTCCTTGCAATTGAATACGTTATATATTTTTTCGTTATTTTCCACCAGCGTATAGCGTTATAACACCAGTTGATTCCAGTTTTAGTAAATTTTAGTAAAATGTGATGTTAGATGACCTTTTCTGGAAAAATTAAGGTAACGAAAATCTTCAAAATTTAAAGAGGGTGAATATGATAACTCCTAAGAGCTTAGTATATCTAAATATGTTTTAGGTGAAATATTAGAATTTTTTTTCTTTTGCCAAACTTTGTTACAATTTTTCGTTTTTCTTAATAAATAGAACCAATCCAAAGTAATTAAGTTTTTAGAGTGTGTTGATTTAAGATATGATGCAGTATGTGCTTCGCTGTATTATAGTGAAAATACAATGTTAAGGAAATCATTATAAAAAGAAGGGGAAAAAAATACTTTTTACGCTATGCTAAAAGCCTTATTTCTTGTATCATTCATAACATATAGTAATCTTATTTGTTATGGAATAGAGTAGACTTCACACAAAAATATCTCACTTGATTTCAGCATCAATTATTTTTATTTATTTATTCCTACATAGAAAAATTAAGGAAATAAATATATTGTTATAAAATTGATTATGTGTGTGTTCATCTTCAAATTTTCTACCTGTAAAGAATAATATTGTAAATTAAAAGTATACATTTAATAATTACAGTAACTACTATTATGTAGAAAAAATGATCTACTCACAATTTTTTACAAGTTATATATATATTGTTTCGATCACGCAATGAGAGAGAGAGAGACCCTCGACATTGTGTAAAACATGACGAAATAGTTTTAAAATGGTGAATTTGCCGTGCAAAAAACCGTATTTTTATGAGGGCGGTTCAAAAAGTACTTGTATTTGGAGATAGATTTGCAATCATTAAGGTAAATTATTTTTACCGTTGTGTGTCACTATGTGTTAAATGGAGTCGAAACAAATTTGACTTTGATTCACAAGTTAGTTATGATTTGATAGTCCTTCGCTGCCCAATCAAAATTTTATTGCTATAGCGTCAAGTTGTCGCCATCGATGACAAATTGATTCAGCATCATGCACTTAAAAATTGAGCAACAATAAAATTAATGGGTGGCTTCCTATCAATCTTCTCCAAAGAAGGCGATGATGGCTTCATCGGCAAAAAAAGTTATGATAAGGAATTTTCGAAGCATTAAAGCCATTGTGATCACAAATACGTGACACTCATACTGAGATTCTAGCAGTTGTCTTGTGGAATCACGAATGATGCTTACTAGAAAGCAAATCATTTCGATACTACGAGCACTATCTTGCATTTTCTGGACTTTATAAAGACCCTTTAAGTTTCGATAAAATATACTATTAAATCTTTCTTTCATACAGAAAAATCTAGTTCTGATTAATTTTCGTTTTAATTCATGATGTAAAGGCGGATCAAAGTTGTTTCGCAAAAATCGAGTTACGTTACACTGAGCGTGAACCAAGCGCATGTGTTCAAAGTGCTGTCTTAAAACTGTCTTAGACTATGTTAATAAAAAAGAGTGCGCAAATTTTCAGAAAATAATGCCGTTAATAGTTTAAAATCAGATTAACGAAAATAAATTAGTGAAACGAAGTATTGTACCCATTTTATTCATAACCCTTCTTTATGATGATGGAAATAAAATGGAAGAGTATCATGACATTTAGTAGAAACAACAAATTGTACTCAAAATCTGGGTGTACTTGTAAATTGGTTGTTGCTATCCTTTTTCACAGATTTGCGTAATAAGAAACGAGCTAGTAAAAAAAATATCACAATCATTATAGTTGTTTTGAACATTTTGTATTGATGCGGTTGGAAGAGATCGAGGATTTTGAAGATTTTTATAACTAATTGAATTTTTATTTTTATTTTTGCTATTATAGCGATAATGAGTGTTATGATATTAGGAAGTAAAACAAAAAAAAAACTTGACTATAGAAGTTGACCCAATCTCAATGAAATTTCCTAATCAAGAATGTGGAAAAACATACAATGATTCAATTTGGTAACCAATGAACGAATAGATAGCTACAGCACATCGGAACCCACCCACTCAAACAGGAGTTACATAAGAAGCGATTCCCAATCTGAGTGGTCAAATTTTCTGTTGCTTTGCGATTTGAGATGCCTTCTACGACTGAAAAATGCCTGCCGCAGGATTCGAGTCATTACGAGCAATTATCACAGTTTGAAAGGTTTTAATCATTAGGATTGTAGAGAGGTTGGGCAAATCGGAATCGTTGTCGCTATGAGGTCGTAGTTGCGACGTAAGGAATGATGGCAAGAATGGGTGAAATGGCGTTTCAGCGTCTTAGTGGAACGCGTTGACCTAAGGCCACAGGAAGATCGGGACGGAGAGCGATTGTCAGATCAGCTGTGACAGCGCGATTCAACGTTAGCAAAATCAGAGTTCCCGCACACGATGTCCACCACTACCATTCGACGACCTGATAGAGCCGAATCTACGCTCAAGATACCGACCATGATGCCTGCCACTATCGGCCAGATTACAGTAGGCTTCGATTAGGGTTGAATGATACTGATTGGACGTATTGTGTTTAGCGACGAATCCGCTTCCGACCTGTGTCCTTACGTGATGATCGAAGACGATGTCTGGAGACGCCTACGAGTGCTGATCCTGTTTCTACTATTGCGCACTCACGGCCCTCAAAGAGGAGTTATGGTCTGAGAATGTCAGTTTCCCATGATATGCGATCCCTTTGAGTCGTCAATTGGGCTGAATTACAGCACACGTAGCGTCGGACGACATTCGATCTGTATTGCTTCCACTTTCTCTCTTTTAGCAGTACCTGGCCTTATTTTTTTTATAAAATACAGACCAGACTACCCCAGCACGTGTTCTATGAACTGCTCTTACAACTTTTCAAACACTTCCCTTGGCCAGATAGATCTCTCTCCAATCAGGCATGGCTGGATATGATGAAAGTAATTGCATTTACCAGGCAATGTGATTGCCCGATCATTTAAGAACCATTTGTGGCTAGAAATACCCTAAAGAGACCATCCGGGAGATTTATTACTCTATCCAAGCCGGGCAGACTTGACATCTAGGCTATAGGTGGGTGAATCACTTTATTGGCTCGTTTCGCCCTTACTCTGAAATAAATCATTCAACTTTTCTGAAATTTACTCTTTTCTTGTTCTGTACAAATGTTCTACCTGCAATTTTTCTCCATCGGACAACATCTTTCTGGTTGGACATTTTTTTTGTTATAGAGTGTATAATTTTTTATTTATTTTGTACCGAGTTCGAGCTAACATGAAATTTGCTGTGATGGATACTATCCACATTGTTTTTTAATTATTTTATTATATTTTTAAACATTTCCTTAATCTTAGAGTCATGAATCTCATAATTATTTTTACAAAAGGAAAATCATTAAAAAGGTTTGAAATATATTGTTTTTTTGAGTTGTATATTGTACTTATTCTAGAAGCACCATATTTTGATGAGTAAATGTGATTCGTTCTTTTTTCCTCGATGGTTTTCAAATCTTGACCTACTAAATGCGTTAAGCTTTTTGTAACTGAATCATTCAAATCTTAAAGATGTAGATTTATATAAAAATTGGGCACTTTGTTCTTTCAAAATATGTTACTGGTTTTGATTCAGGACTGAAAAATTTTCTCGATTTTTTTCCGATTTGCACCTCAGGGAGACAAATATATTTCAAGTACTTACATGTTATAATTTATTAGTAACATACATCTACTAGGCAGTGGTGTATCCAAAAATAATTTTGGGGATGTGCATATCACCAGCAGAGAATATTTTTTGGTTTAGAATAACTACTTGAGATTCAAATACTATATACGTAATATCATTCTCATCTCCTATTAAAACTATTCAAATTTTGTTGTAATTTATCAGTTATACAATTTAAATGTAGTGATCATTTAAGAAAAATTTAAGATACTAGAATATAAATTTATATTTTCTTTAGATGACAGGAGGTTCATACCTTCTACAATCACCTGAAAAGAGACTCTGCCTCAGGGACAACAAAGACTTTTCCGTATTTCCGTGATTTAATCTTTTCTCTTCTGTGATGGAAAAAGTTCTTATTTTTAAATTTAGGAATATCTACTAAAATTCTCTTGAACTATTTTAACTATTATCTATTGGAACGCCTCTGTCTGAAGATATATCTTTAGGCTCAGCTTCTTTTCTTCCTCTTTTCGTTTCCTGCAACCCATACGCGTTCTTTAATCGTCTCAGTATGAGGGAGACAGAAGAAACGGATTCATGCCAGGCCATCCCAAAACGTCTATTTCTATTTTCGCCTCACTTCACTTTTAAATTAATATCAATAAATGGCGTTTTATCCGCAGGTTGCCTTCTTTGTATGTCGTCTCTTTGTCCCTCTCCGTTTTAACGTAAGAAAATATACCAATTAACCTATCATGCACTTACCACACAAATCATACGCTGTCAAAAAAAAAAAAAAAAAAAAAAACAGCAATACGTAACTGAAATCCAGCTACAA
>BMAW01015326.1:0-11173 GCA_019974015.1 Nephila pilipes | reverse complement strand
CAAGATGCTGTCAGTAAAAAATGTCTTGGGTAAAGGCAAAGTCTTTGTTTTACGACACTTTATTGATTGTTCTATTTTGCTTCAAAGCCATCTAACCACTGTACATTGTTCATTCTCTCACTGAAATACTTAACACATCGATCAATAACTCCCGAGACTAACCCAGAGATGGCGCTCGTAGTAAACCAGTAACCAGGTCTTTCTAGAGTACTAACCTTTGCTTGAAACGTGTCAAAATTTTAAGTCGATCGGACCAGGAAAAATGTTTTTTGAAGTGAAGTGAAAAATGTTTTTTCCAAGTGGGTGCCGCAATTGCTTTCGATGGAACAAAAACAGCAACGAGTCGATGATTCAGAAAGCTGTTTATCGCTATTTACTAGCAACAAAAAAGATTTCTTGCGGGGGAAAAAAGAAAAAAATTTTGGGGGGGGGAAAGATTTGGAAAAGCGTTGGAACGATTGTATCACCCTAAAAGGTGATTAACAAAAGGTGTTATGTTGATGAATAAAAAAAAATTTTGCAAAAAAAATGTTGTTTTCAATGTTAGACTCGGGAGTTATTGATCGATGTGTTAATCCACTCATAAAAAGTTGTTTGGGGCCATGGGGGGGATAAATCTCATACTTTTTGAGAAATTCATCAAGCTGAACGAGAAACAAAATTTCATGTTAAATCACAAACAACAGAACCAACCACAACTCAAAAAAATAGTTTTGACAAATTCGGATGAGTAATCGGAAAATTGTCAACATGCCATTCACTACAGTCATACCAGTGGGTATGACCATTTACAACAGCATGGACATTATATTGGATCAGTTGATGATCCAATATAATGTCCATAAAATATGTATAGTTCATGTTAACAAATGTTAATAATTATCATATGGTTGTGCAAATCATATACAAACACAAATTAATCAATGTTATATAATTTAATGTGATAATTATGACAAAGGGATTCAATTAATCAAATTTAAACTTATTTCAGTCATCCTTTTCAATTTTAACTTTTTAAAAGATCTATGACATAAATAACAATTACTTTCATATCAGGTATCCAGTGCCCCTTGGTGACTATAGAGTGCAATAACAATTTATGTGGTGATTTAGGTTATGGTAACCATGATGCATATAATTTGAAAAGAAATTTACATATATATCATGCTCTCCATTCTTGATTATTATTTGTTAAAAACAGCACACATTTTTCAATAAATAGAAGATATTTTTAGAATAACATATAATACTTCTTTTCCCCCATTTTTTGTGAGACCAAGAATTGCGATTTGTTTCTTTGGTGGATTGTTGTTAAACATTTAAGAATGTTGAAAAAGAATAATTTACTTTTTTTTTATTTGGAAAGAAAGGGTAAAATGAAGTAAAGTCAAGTATTACTTATGTATTATTACAAGAAATATATAATATTATTGCTTAATTATAGTTATTTATTAGTAAAAATTATTTATAAATAAGAATTATTTATAACTAATCCTGATTTAGGAATAATTTTTATTTATAAATAAAAATTGTTAAAAAAATTTATTTATAAATAATAGTTTATTAATCAATAAGTATTGTTTGCCAACAATTCTTATTGATTAACAATTGTTAATCAATAAGAATTATTAGTAAACAACTCGCATTTATAGAATACTGTTTATAAATAAGAATTATTTATGAATAATTCTTATTTAAACATAAAAATTATTTATAAACATTTCTTATTTAAAAGCAAATATTCATAAATAGTTCTTATAACTAATTATTCATAAATAAGAATTAACAGTTTATTAATAATTTTATACACATATATACAGGAATTATGAATAATTTCTATTTATAAATTATTGCTATGAATACATAACAATTATTTGAGACATTTGTAAGTATTTTATAGGTAACATTTCCTAATATGTAAAAAAAAACATAATCCACTTCCTCTGATCCAATCCGCACCATTTTGATTAGCTTCTCATTTGCCATGACATTGTTGCTTACGTAACGTTAGTTTGGCGACCTTTCTCCTGAGCCACCAAATTTTGCTGCAGTCGCCAAGGGGCACCCAATACTGAATTTTACCCAACAATTTTTAATTATATATTGGAATATTTAAAATTATTTCTGATTTAAACTAAGTATGTGCCAAATACATCAGATGAAGGGAAAAAATCGAACTCTATACATCTTTTGTATAAAATGTTATTAACTAAACTAGTTTAACAGCTGAGATTGTTTTTCAATAGAAAAGATAACCATTTGTTGCTCTTAAAGTTTTATATGTAGTGCAAAGATTCTGTTCAGAATAGTAATGTTCATTTTGTTTCACAAAATATAAATACATTTATGCATATTCTACAATCTAACAGAAATCACAACTATATGCTAATTTATTGTTTCAAATTCAATAATAAGCATATCAATTAGATAATTTTAAAAAATAGATACTTTTTCGTAAAAGGGGACCATTGGCGATGGTTACTTTTTTTTCACCTAATGGGAGGGATATCACAGGCGGGAAAGGGGTGAATTTACACAAAGCAATTCCGCGATTTTTTTACAGTCCCTTTAACGGAAAAGTACTAAAAAACAAAAGGATTTTATAAATCATTCTTCAATTGCATTTTCTTAGTGATTTTCTTTAACTTTAAAAAAGACACAACATCAAAATAACTTATATATACTTTTGTTGAAAATCCTTTTCTTTCCATTAAAGTAAATTCATTCAAAAGGAAAGAAGAATGCAGAAATCTTAGTAAATGAATTGGTATAACAATAAGTATACTTTTTTTTGCCAAAAATGAAAGAGAAAATCAAAAGATAATATATATATATATATATAGAGAGAGAGAGAGAGAGAGAGATAATATATTGGTCATAAATTTGAAACTTATTTTAAAACATACATAGGTATACCAATATTGTAATAAAATAGAATACAAGCATATTAGCATTTCCTGCATCATGTTTATAAATTGGAAGAAAATAAATTATGATGTAAGTGAAAACAATATGCAACTTAAGAAAATTTTCCATTTGCTAAAAGAGAAAATAGAGATATTTCTATAAATGAAAACTGAGACAGTCATTTCGTAAAATGCCAGTACATGTATAGTATACAGTTACAAATAAAAACTCAATTTAATTGTGTAGTAATTTATTCAATACATTATGATTGCATTTTTAAAAATACTTAAAATGAATAAGTACGCTCCCATTAATGATGAGAAAAGTTTATACATGTTCAGTTTAATTTTGTAATATATTTAACTTCTTTAATAAATCATACTGTTTACAATAAGTATATACATATAAGTAAATTTAACGTTTAGGTTGGTTCTCTCATAGATAAAGGATATATTTCAGGAGTAAGAGTTCGTTCATTAGGTAGAAAATTTGTAAAGTATGGTAATTCATGCCATAAGATAATCAATTAAATAACACTAAACAGAGATATAATAAAAATGCTATGGTTGTATTACTTTACAAACACTTACGGATTTTCAGATGTATTGAAAAGTAGAAGAGTGCTAAGAGAATCGAGCCTTTTTGGTAAACTGCCCAAACCTTCTTCCAACATTTGATTCTTTTCTCTCTGACGTTCTGGTACTCGTACATTGTAAAACTGAAGCTTTTGCTTCAATATCCTTTCATCAGGAGTAACATGTTTGGACTTCACATGATAAGATGAAGTTTGTTTTCCTTTAAGTCCATGATCATTTGTAAATAGTATTTTGTAATCATCTAAATTTTCATCACCTGGATACTTGCAACTGGAGAATACCTATTAAAAATTATTTAATTTTTTAAAATTTAACTCAAAATGTATTAATTACTCCTACATTACATGTTAAAATTATTTAATTCAAATAGGAATATTCGAAAGGATATAAGAATTCTTTTGATTAAAATAGAAATATATATAAAATAATTTTGCCTCTCACAGAAATAATACAATATTTGACGAAATAAAGCTTTTGACACAAATACATTGTATACTGAAAAACATACATTTTTTACTTTGTAAAACATAATTTGTTACACATGAAATGAAAATATCCCACATTTGAAAGTTATAAGCATTAATCATTTTGCACATTAAAAAGAGTGTTTAACCCAAAATGAAGCATTCTATACATCCAGAAAATTAATGCAACAGCCAAATTTCAAACAAATAAAAGATTTTAAATCTCCCATTCATCTCACATAACAGTAATTTAAATAAGTATAATAATCAGAGAAAAAATGGTGTACGGCAAAATTACAAGTTATACATATGGCTTTGCAATGATAATTTGTTTCTCAACATTGTTTAAAACACAAATGAGTTTTGATATGCATCAAACACTTTTGTACCGTGTATAAGAGACTGCATTATATATTTAACTTTTAAATATTACAGAAATGCAAGCATATTAGAAACATGAATTTTAAAAAATGTGATTTTTACTAAAAAACACTGAAAATCTAGGATATACATAGTAAATTCAATACTTCATTGAAAAAAAACGACAAGCAATATTGCATATATGAAATTCAATACACATTTAGTGACTTATAAATCTTAAGTAAATGATAATTTTCTAAAACCTTTGTGGCCTTGCTACTGCCTCGAATTTTATCGATTTTCTTTTGTGCTATGTCAGCTCGGTCACATACAGATTGCAAACGTTTATTATAATCTGAAACACGATCTAATATCTTCTTAAAAATACTATCAGTTATTTTTTGCATATAGTCTAATGAATCGGCTATCTGAATCATTGCCTCCTCCCTTCGCAGGTCGGGAGGAATAAGCTGAAGTTCATAAGCTTGCATCTTCATGCTGCTACTAAATTAACAAGAATATATATCCGGATTTTCCATTATTTCTAAAACAAAAAGAAGTGAACAAACAAATGCTATGAGTGTTCTGCAGGTAGTACACACAAATACATGAAAATATAGACATCTATCATTAACCACCTCACTACCACTCAATTCTATCATATGACATAAACAAAACAAACTGGTAAATTAAATTGTTACGCCTCTTCTTTATTATTTGACAAAAATCTGGCAATAACACTTTCAAAGTTTTCTTCAAAATTAATTTAGAATGGCAACTCTGATAGACAAAAATTTTGGAGCTTCAATGGTTACAAAAAATAAGAACAAAGCATGACAAATAAGTACTACTAGCTTTTCAGAGGCAACAATCAAATGGTTGCTGATAAAAGTCTGGCTTCTTTTTGAAGATCAAGTTAATTTCTCGCTAAATAATTTAGCCAAATGCGTTTATTCTGTAAACAGGTATTATGATAGGATGCTGAATGTGTTTTTAATGAAATTCATGTTGGTAAAAGGTTTGCTAAGTTTTAATTTTATTTTGCATTGTATTTTCTATTTTATTGCTTGTTTAATTCTCTATTTTAGATTTTTTTTTTTTTAAGGCAACATGGTTAATCATTCAGAGTGTAGCTTAAAGTGATGTAGATAATAGGAACGATTTAGACCGGACGTGTAATGCCACTTTGGAGTGGCAGTGTTTATTCCTACAAAGTGTAGACTATCAGATTTTTCTAGGTTACCATATCCAACTATTTATGAACTATTGGCTATTTTCTAAATAATTACAATAAAGAAACAAATAGCAAATCCCCGATTCGTCTGTCTTGTTGATATAATGCACAAATTTTCAATTCATCCGGTCGTAACAAAAAAAAAAAGATTATAATATTCTCTTGAAGAGTAACACCTTGCCATCTGAACAATACCTTATTCAATTAAGAATTGATTAAATTTTCAAAAAGTCTTAAATTTTTGTATTAATATCTTTGAATGTAATATTCATCAGAAACATTATATATTTAATGAAAGCAAATTAAATAAAATATGAAATGAAATTGTAAATACGAGCATTTTAAGCTGAAAATAGGAAAGTATAACATTTTAAAAAAATCATGTTCAATTTTGTTTGTTTGATCTTCAGTGAACTTGGAAATCTTGTTAGCTTTTTCAAATGAAATTAAGTATTCAATACTTAAGAAAATATATTTTTTTACAAATTGTCATGTGTAATAATCATTTAATAATAATAAAAGCAAAACTTGTGCTTTTGTTAATTTATATTTAATGTTATTTTTATTTATGTTAAATATTTTTTGCATAATATGTATCACATTTTATATCTAAGTTTAAATCCTAATTAAACTTTCAATTTAGTGTAAGAAACTTTAAGTTTTTATAATTCTGAATTATAAGAACCCATTATGGTAAAAGTATAGACAGAGTGTGGCAAAAGTATATAATATTGTGAAATAGTCTCTTCTAATTATCCTAACTCATAATGATATTGATCTTTTTTTTTTTTTTTTCAACTTTAAAAATCATTCATGATTGCATCCATTTTTGACAGTATTATGTAGTTAGAATTTTAAAATAAATCTTAAATATTTTAAACATGTTTACTAATAAGAGATTCAGGATGAAAATTAGCCAATTTTTTTCCTAATACATAGTTGTATATATCTTGATGTATATATTTGTGTGAAAAAGAAAAAAGTAAATGCAACATAAGCATAATTTCTTGGAAATGTTTTGATTGAGAAGCTAGCTAAAATTCTAAGCTTACAAAAATGAAATTTCATTACATTTTACATTCAATTAGAAAAGTTTATTTCAATTATTATTAAGATTTTCAATTTATGGAGTCAAACAAATATACAAGAAATTATTACATTATTTTATTGAGTAACAACTTGCCATCTGAACACTATCTAAATTCAATTAAGAATTGATTAAATTTTCTAAAAGTTTTAAGTTAAATTAAAATGTTTGTGGGTAATATTCAATAGAAACATCGTGTTTTTAGAAAATATACATTTCAGTTATACCTAAGTTTAAATCTTATTAACATTGAATTGTAAATAGGAACACTGTAAGGTGAAAATAGGAAAGTATATCATTTTAACAAAATCATGTACAATTCTGTTTGTTTGGTCCTCAGTGAACTTGGAAATATTGTTAGCTTTTTCAATTGAAATTAAATATTCAATACTTAAGAAAATATATTTTTTTATAAATTGTCATGTGTAATAATCATTTAATAATAATAAATGCAAAACTTGTGTTTTTGTTAATTTATATTTAATGTTATATTTATTTATGTTAAATATTTTTTGCATAATATGTATCACATTTTATATGTATGTTTAAATCCTAATTAAACTTTCAATTTAGTGTAAGAAACTGTAAGTTTTTATAATTCTGAATTATAAGAACCCATTATGGTAAACATATAGACACAGTGTGGCAAAAGTATATAGTATTGTGTGATATTTATCCTAACTCATAATATATAAATATTTTTTTTTTCAATTTTAAAAATAATTTATGATTATTAAATAGTGAGAATTTTAAAATAAGTATTAAGTATTTTAAATATGTTTACTAATAAGAGAGTCGGGAAGAAAATTAGCCAATTTTTTTTCAAATACATGATTGTGTATTTCTTGATACACATATTTGTGTAAAAAATAAAAGTAAATGCAACATACACATAACATTTCATAGGACAATATAGAGTAAGAATAATTGTAAGCAAATAAAAATGAAAATTCTTTACATTTTACATCCAAACAGAAAAGTTTATTATAAAAACAGATTAAAATTCTTTTGTTGAGTTACAAAAGCGTCATCTTGATGACTACTATTTGGCCCTGAATCTATTATATTCAGTTGTAATATTTTGTCTTAAATTAAATTCAACTCAAACTCAACCTCAAACTAATGCAGACTTTTATTTTAGTTTAACTAATCTAATTCATGTAAATAGGATTTGAAAATAATTGTTTGAAAATTTTTCATTCCCTTGTATTAGTGAACAAAATTGTTGAAAATACATATATTTTATTTTCTTAGTCTTTCTAAAATATTCTTTTGGGATTTTGATTAATGGTAAGATAAAACGAAAGAAGCCTTTCATTAAAATGCGAAACAATTTATATTAAATACACCCAGGATAAGTAGATGATTTTGCTTGCATCTTGTTAAAAAATAAAGCCTATAACAATTTTTAAGCTATTTTTTGAAAGGGGGGAAATGAGTTTGTTGCCACTTTCTTATTCTGTTTTTATTTTTAATTAGGTTGCGGATATGTGAAAGGAGTCTGAGATGCGGTGTGGGGATATTTTTTGAGGTGCTGGCTAAGTTAATTGCAATTTTGATGTAGTTCATGAGTGCATTAATAACTTCATCACGATCGTTGATATTGTTAATTTCCAACTTTCCGGGGAGATTATTATAGAGAAATTCTTGATATTTGAGCCAATTAGTGTTTGTGATGTTGCGAAGGTGGGGAGGAAGAATATTAGTGAGAGCTATTTCCATCAGTTTGGTTTTATGATCGCTGTTGAGAACGTTAATGGCTTTAATGTTAAAAAGCGAATTGCTTAATAGAATCAACGTCGTACATGAGGACGTTTTAAAGAGGTAGATATGGCTTTTTCCTAATCATCATAAAAAAAAAAGTTCTAAATACAATTAACCATTTATAATGTGGCCGCAATAGCCTAGTGGTCATAGTCGTGACTGGCAGTTTTCATTGAGTCGAGCCTTGATGCCACTGAAGACTCGCCGTGTAGCCGGAGCTGATGCACGTTTAATCTGTCGGAACTCAAATGTCCCCCTGATGGCGTGGTGTGGAAGTTAGGAGAGGGGGGTGTACCAGTTCAGGTGTCATCTTCGTCACTTGACCGAGGTTCAAAATCACGGGGGCCGTCGCCAATAGCCCTCGTGTTGCTTCTGGTGCGACGTTAATAAAACCACCCTTCTTTTTTAATAACTGCATTTTAAAAAATGAATTCTTTACTTCAGTTTCGAGCTCCGCTGCATAAAAAAATTTCTTTTACACACACACACACATATATATATATATATATATAATTGATAGCATTTAAAAAAATACATTCTTTCATGGACAAGTTCCGAATACAATTATATATTTCGTAATTGATAATTTCTTTAAAAAAATGTATTTACGCTCATAAAAAAAGATTATAAATACAATTACACATTTTGTATCAAATGCATTTTTGAAAAAATAATCAGTTTCGAATTCAGCAGCATTAAAAAGTTTCAAATACGATTATATCCATTGTATTGATTGTATTTTCAAAAAATATATTCTTATAACCATTTTCGAGCTTGT
This sequence comes from Nephila pilipes, assembly GCA_019974015.1. Classification (NCBI taxonomy): domain Eukaryota; kingdom Metazoa; phylum Arthropoda; class Arachnida; order Araneae; family Nephilidae; genus Nephila; species Nephila pilipes. The sequence continues at coordinate 1,983 of BMAW01015326.1, read as the reverse complement.
TTTACTTTTTAAAAAAATTTACAACATTTTTAGAAGAATATTTTATATGCTGTTAAAGAAATTTAAAGAGAATTTGTGCTTTAGAAAGGAGGAGGTATGTCACACACGCTGCAAAAGGATATTTACTACATTCCATTTTATAAAGAAAGTACAGTTTTAATATTTGAAGTAGTTGATAATTATTAAAGTTTTGAAAACATATTTATCATAATTGAAAGCCATAGAGCTCATCAATTTTTGATCATGACATCGAGGTAAGGTGCTGTTCTTTTTTTTTTCCCATGGGATTTATTGTCTTTGGTAAACACGGGTGACCCACCTTCGGGATACGCTAGCGATCTTTTTCTATTCTCGACTCTTTTACGCCAAATTATTTCTCTTTTTTTTTCATTTTTCAAACATCTAGATCATATCTTGTTTGGCTCAGCATAACAGTATCTGGCCTCGCGCCATAAAACGTCACCATCTCTCTTGTCAATTTTTGGGAATAGTATCGAAAAATAGAGACTGAATTTCTACAAGTGAGATTTTGTTTTTCTCTCTCTTTTTCTTTATTTTATTATTATAATTCTAAAGAACTATTATTTTTATTTTAATAATTTTTCAAATATGAAATTAAAACCGAACTGATTTATTTGAAATGTTGATTTCGATGAAAAAACCTATTAACTTTCCTCATTTAATTTTGAGGTCTTATAGAAGAAATAGATGGCATAAAAAAATTTTATTATCTGCTTTCTGTTCTTTGTAATTTTTTTTTTAAGTTTCAACAGATGTCAAAATTGACTAGCATTTTGCAAAATGTTATTTACTATTTTCTTAAATAGTTTAGTTACATTTTCTTCATGCTGAATTCAAGTTAACAGTATTTGAATCAACGTCATTTGACTGTTATTGTAATCTGCATACACTTTTCTTACGAATGATGTTATCTAGGATTAATTCTGTGAGAGAATTTTAAAAGCATTTTTTTCAAAAATAACAAAACAAAATACAGATTCGTGTATACTTTTCCTCAATCGGTATTGGTTTTAGTCAAGGATATTTTTAACTATTGTATAATGATTTAAACAAATTTAGACTTTTTACTTTTAGTTTTCTAATTAATAGATAATAGATAGTTTAATTAAAAAAAAAAAACTGTGTTGTTGTAAAAGCTGGTTAAAAATCAAATTTGTAATAAAATTTCAATATATTAAAAGACGATTTTCGAACTTAAAATATGATTGACCATTTAATAAATAAATAAACATTTTTTAAAAAAATTGGAAAATATATACTCCATGAAAGCACAAAAATTTCGTTTAAGATTCTTTTCGGCTTTACACAAATACACTACTTCCGACCGTGAAAGTACTATAGATTCCAGAAAAAAAAAAAAAAAAAAAAAACTGTGGAGATAAAAAGCCTTTATTACGTCTTGCTTTGAAACAATGAATTTGTCATAATAAAAGTAAAAACTAATTTATTGCATTCAGTTGTATAATTTTCTATTCTAATAACGATAAAATAAAATATTTCATTTTCCGTTAATATGTTCTTCTATTTTATTTTGTAATTTCAACTATGTTTCAGTTCAGTTGGTAAACAATGTTTGAATAAAATTGTATGGAACTCCAATCAATAGTTTGTTTTCCTATACTGATCAAGCATAAATCTAATTTTTATTGTAAAATAGATTTATTGTATAAATACAACAAATTTATGCGTGTTCAAAATTTTTCTAATCCGTATTCCCCACAGACTTTAAAAAATGTTCAGTGTAAATTTTTAAAAATTTTAATTTATTGTAGATTTTTTTTCTAAGGGACATATGTTAAGTTTTTTTATACATATCCCTAGGTATATTTGGGGGTGCTGTATAGTGAACACAACAACTTTACTTATTCTAATGCTTTCTGTGTTTCTAGTAAAATTATTTCAGATATTTAAGGTAAAGTATAATTTTTTCTAAGGAATAGGAGGATAGGAAATCATATATAT
>BMAW01015321.1:7377-68958 GCA_019974015.1 Nephila pilipes | reverse complement strand
ACTTCCCATCAAGTTAGAGCTCTGAAATTTTGGGAACCGTTCTTACTTGCCTAACAATGCATTATTTAGATATTTGCGACAAGTTTCAACTAACATTTTCTTTAATAATGCAGTTTAGCTCAATCACTTGGGTGATTTCAAAAACTTCCAAACTTGGCGGGTTTTTTTTTTTTTTTTTTTTGATGAACGTTAAGTGCGCGAAGGGGACCAGGGTAGCAAATTGGCAAAATACCGCGTTCATTTGGCAAAATACCGCCAAATAATTATTGTCATTAAGAGTGGTTGGACTTAACTGCATTCCAACCATTTAATTTACCGGATGAATTAATTAATTTTAATGTTTTCATCAGTGTGACATCACATTTTCTATCAATAATTTAACTAACTTCCCATCAAGCTTTAGCTCTGAAATTTCGGGAACCGTTCTTACTTGCCTAACAATGCAATATTTAGATATTTGAGACCCGTTTTAACTAATATTTCAATAATTTTCTTTAATAAACTTTGCCATCATATAAAAACGTTGTTTTTAAAAACGTTGGTTTTTATCTCGAATTATTTCCTCTTAATTATTTGTAAAAAATGTTTCCCTCTCCGAAAACTACTTATTGGAATATCTCTACATAAGCTGAGTATCAATAAAAGAAGGAAATTATACATAGAGGGTGTCTCGAAAATTTTGGGCAAAAATTTAAAGAATGATGGAAAACATCTAAACAAGCGATTTCCCCCACACAATGCATAGGTGGAGAGCAATCGAGGCGAACCGCTAGATGGCGCTGTAATAGAAAAGCATGAATTGAGCTCTTCATGCTTCCTGAAATGCAATGAAGCTGTGAAAGAAAACTAACTGCAGCGCCGTCTGGCGGTGAACCGCTTGTTAATGCATTGTATGAGGGAAATTGTTTGTTTAGGTGTTTCCTCTCGCCCCTTACATTTTTGCCCATGAGTTTCAAAACAACATGTATTTTATAACAATATTGATTATTATTTGATCTGTTAGTTTCTTATAAATAAAGAAAGGATAAAACACTTATATCTGAAATTTAAAACTTACACCTAAAAGAAAGGATAAAACACTCTGTTTGTATGTGTTTGCTTACCTTTTTTCTTGCTGTCTGTTTCGATCCAACACAAAACCCACAATTTTAATATATAATTTTGAGCCACGATCAAATGACGAGGACGGCACCTGACCTGGTAGCTCACATCTACGCCATACCAACATGAAGACTTGTGACAGATTGAATATACAAAAGCTCCTTTATGCAATGGGTCTTTAGGAGAAACTATATGCGAACCCGTGGTTTGACAAAAGAGTCGCCGAACACTAATTCGATGTCATCGGCTAACGAGGGAATAATATTGAATTTCTGAAATTAATACGTTTACTGAAACAAAAGAAGTTTGATGGATTGATTGGTTTTACTAATGTCACACTAGAAGCAACGCGAAAACTGTTGGGGATGGACTGCGTCATTTTCAACCTCGGTCGGGTGACGAGGATGACTCCTGAGCCGGCACCTCCCTTTTCTAACTTCTATTTGAGAGATTTAATGAGCACCAGATCCGGATACTCAATGGGTCTTCAGTGACATCAAGGCTTGAACCTACAGTTCGATTATAATGACCGGCCGTGAGTCCTCGACCATGACCACTAGGCTACCGCTGGCACAAAACAAAGAAGAACGTGGAGATAAATATAGTTTAACTATCCCGACAGGGACAACTCTTTTGGTTTAGATGATAAAGGCACAGTAAAAAGAGACCGGTTAACTCTTCTTAAGACCCAGTGGTCAAGGGCTCCAAATTGTGTATGCACTCCAGGGTCAGCTTTCCCCCCCCCCCCCCCCGGGCTCGAAAACATCGAACTTCGAAAATATATTAATCTGGTGTCGTTGCAACACCTACACGTATAGTATCTAGAATAATAAATTTGAAACCAAGGACAAAAAATTCCATTATAATTTAATGTAATGTATTACATTTTTACTTATGTTCCAAACTTTAAATGGCCTTTTCTTAAATTATTGCATGTCATACTATTTGAGTCTATTAAAACACTATTGTTTTTACATGCTTTTTGTTTTTAAAACTATTGTTTAAAGATATATTTTTCTATAGAAACATTCTTTTTTTTCAAAAGCGTTTTTTTTTTTTCTGAACAAAAGTTTTATATTCTTACAACCCAGCCGAGAAAATATTCAAAATATTTCTGAGAAAATCCGTGACTTGTTTTTTACCTCTGCTTTTGAGATCTTAAAATTTCAAAAACTCTACATTTATTGCATAGTAAAAATGCAACAAACCTTTTTCCCCCTGTCTTTTACTAACTATGTCCAGAAGAAGGGTCGTATTTTTTCCTGAAAATGTACAAATGTCACAAGAAACTTTATTTTCTGATGTGTCATATGTTTTGTAGTCTATTCAAGAGAACATTTAAACTTGGAAAGAAATGTCTAATGTATAAGTGTAAGATGTTTCTTTGACAGATATTGTTCAGTTTGAAGTTTTGACCCGTATTTCCGATGTTCGATGTTCGTTCAATAAATCTTTAAGAAAACAAAGAAAAAATATTATTTTTGGACAATTTATTTTTATTTTTATTTATTTTTCAACATAATCTCTTTCTATTCCTATACATTTTTCTAAGCGTTTCTACGACATTTTTAAGTCATCTAAAAACAAGTAATTTAAAAAAAATGTAAGTTAATTAGTACTTAAGTCAACAAAGAAAATTTTTATTTTAGTTACTTTTTATTGAATAATTGCAATTAATATAAATATGTATATACATATAACAGAATCACAATAATAAGAGGCAAAAGAAATTTTTTCCAGCGCTTCATCCCTGACGGTATATATTCCTAAATTTATATTCCGCTAAATATTTTATATAAGAGACATTTTTTTTCTCTCGTATAAAACTAAAATTAATTATTTGAAAATCAAATAAAAAAAATTTATGCTTCGACTCGAAGGCATGAAGATTCTACGCCGACTCTATTCCAAATTTGCCATTGGAAGACAAATGACAGAAAAGAAGCATCGGCTTGTTTCTTATTTCATCCGGTAAATTAAATGGTTGGAATGCAGTTTAGCCCAACCACTCTTGGCGACAGGAATTATTTGGCGGTGTTTTGCCAAATGTGGCAGTTTTAGAAATCACTCCAATTGGTTGGACTAAACTGCATTTTCACCAATTAAATTGAACTAATATTTCAAAGCATTGTCTTAACATCGAGTGTCTTCCACTACGAGTTTAACAAAATGTATCTGAACTTCAGTGGATGAATAAAAAGTATTTTATTAACGATTGAAAATTTGAACAAGATATATATAGGGAGAGCGTGAATTAATAGTAGGGATTTAATAAAATTCTTTAAGATCTTCAAAATAGGCATCTGTTTGGGAGTTGACATCTTCATTTAATGTGAACTGGTGTCCACCGAGCCAATTTCGTAAGTTTCGATATTGAAAAAAAGTAACTAGGTGCCTAATCTGACGAATACGGTGGATTTTATAACAATTCGAACCTTAGTTCCATGATTTGGACCATCGAAACGGTACGGACGTGTACTCGTGTATTGTCTTGATGGGAGAGAGTCTTTCTCAAATGATGACGTTTTCTCTTGATTTCTTCTCTCAACCGGTGCAATAAGACGAATAATATTCTCCAGTTATTGGGTTTCCTTTTTCAGAGTAATCGGTGTAGATGATTGAGCGTGTATCCCCAAAACCTGTGACAATTAACTTACTGCCCGATTTCACCATCTTTGCTTTCTTCGGAGCCCAATTGCCTTCATAACCCACTGTGTTTTTTGTCTCTAGAGTGTAGTAGTGTATCCACTTTTATCTACAGCTATACATCCACGAGGGAACTCGTTGCGACGAAAACGCGCCAAAATAGCATCAAAGTCTACCACACGATTGTGTATATTTTCTACCGAGAGCAAACGCGGCCCTCATTTTGGTGAGATTATTTTCACCCGTAGTTTATCGTTTAGAACTGAAACCACTGTACCTTGCGATATGCCAGTGGCCTCAGTTATTCATCGCACTTTGATTCGTCGATCCCTCAAAACCATATCGGGGATTTTGTTAATCCTTCCTGGGTTAGTAACTTCCACTGGACTTCCCGAACGACGTTCATCTTTTGTGGATGTACGGCTTCGTTTAAGGGAACTTAGTACCTTACGAAATCAAAAGTAGAACATTTTGACAATCTTTTTTCAATTCTTCATAAAACAACAATTTTTGCTCATTTCAGTATGAAACTTTGCCAGTTTGTGTAATAAAGTGCATAATTTAAAATATTGGGGCAAGTTTTGCTATTAAATTAATATATTTTCTTATACAATTTGAAACATGCGTACAAAAATTTGAAAAATAAATTAACTTACCTTACGTTACCCGCAAGATAACTTTTGAAAGATGTACAGTAGAACCATAATTCTTATACCAAATTAAAGCTAAATAATGACCTTATTCTGTAAACCTCAAATTTTAAATTTACCTTACATTAAAAAAAATTGAAAAATTAAAAAGTTATCAAGTTTGTATTTAGTAACTTTTTTTTTCATGTATCATGTTATAAAATAAAATCTAATCATCCTATTAACAAAATTGAGGTTCACAGAATAAAGATCTACAAGTACAAGAGTCATGTAAAATTTTAAAGCTCTGAATGCAAAACATTTTTTTTTAATCCTGTGGGAAAGTGTGAAAATAGCAAACTGAGAATAAGAAGTTTGTTTACATTGCATTACATAGAACAAGCCACTTTAGACATTTACATTTTTTGTTGCACACGGCGTAATAATTGTCGGATTTTGACGCGGTTTGTTTTAAAATGCTCCTGACATTCAACGCTATTTTTTAAAATCAAATTTGAAAAATCGAACTTTTGAAGGTGCAAAGGTACTAAGTCCCCTTAAACTTATTTACCCAATTACAAATCTTTGCAAATGCAGGAGAATATGAATCATAAACTTCATCCAAATCAATTCCGATCTCTTTCGAAACTACACCTTTTAAATACACCGAAAAATCTTGACTGTAATACACACTTTTTTTCCCCACATTTTGGTCCGTAAAAATGAGGGTGCGTATTATACTCGAGTAAAAGATTTTCAAAAAAATGTTTTTTAAACATCGAACGTGCAGCAGCTGTAAGAGATTGTTATAACATGCTTGCTTTTCAGGTGTTCTTTTACAAAACGAGGTATTCTCTTACACAAACAGGAACTTATTGTACATGTCGCATATTGCGACGGCATTACTAATTATGACTCGGACGTCACAACGGTAGACTAGCTGTGTTCTATTGAAAGTGATTAAGACAGATAATTTCACAGTATTTTTTGTCTTGTGTTAAAATTTAAGTTTTTTTCTATCGAATTTGACGTTATCGTTCCTTTTTATTAAAAATTTCAATCACGTTAATAAATACTTGCGCAATTTTTAAATAAAAGATTGAAAAATTATGGGTATGTAAAGTATTCGAATTTTAAATTTTCCCGAAAATTTAGTGCCAAATCTAGCATGCGTATTATAGTCGAGATTTTGCGATTTGTGTATATTCACCACTCGAATGTCGTTTTATTTATTTATTTTTTTCCCCTTTTTCTAAGCAAAACCAAGTTTCTTGCTTCAATCGACAATAAAAATGAAACAATGCGATGGAAATAACTGAGACTTAGACAGCTGTCTGATGAGTCATGGCGCTTACTAAAAAAAACCATTTTTGATGCCACGAGCACCATTTCTTGGAATTTCTAATGCCTTGCAGAACGATCCTCGTAAAAAATTATCCCAATCCGGAAGATAGAGAAAAAGAATGTAGGCTTAAGACTTATTGTAGTTTTCTTTTAACGTGGAACATTTTCTTGAAGACAGTAATCCGATAATGTGTCGAAGAAGTTTCGGTAACTTTACGCGTTCCTTACAAAAATATTACTTTTAATACCTTTCTTTGAAAGCTGCTTCTCAGGAAGCATTTGTTCATAAAATAGACTACCGTAAAATTGTTTTGAAAACTATGCGTTCTATAAGATATCTCAGTTTTTTAGTGAATGGAACACAAAATGCGATGCAAAATGAAGTTTAAACTTCAAAGATTTTTAATAATAATTGTGAATCCGTCGTTTCCAGGTCTGAAACTAGTTATTCTTTGCGTAACTACCGCGGCTTTCGAAACTCATGGGCAAAAATTTACGCTGAGATAGAAAACATTTAAACAAGCAATTTTCACCACACAATGCACAGGCGGAGAAGAAGCAGTTAACCGCTGGACAGCGTTGTAATGGAACCGTTTTATTACACATCGTCATTTCTACAGTGGTTTTCAGAAGGCATGGCAACGTACAGAAATCAAGAAAAGGCCATTCCTCCTGAAAACCATGGTAGAAACGACGATGTGTAGTTAAAAAACCATATAAAATAGGTTAAATAAATAAATATATACTCTAACAAAATTTTCTTGGGTATTTTTCTAATTTTGAAGGCCCATAAGGTCTTAAAATAAGTATTTGTAGGCAAAATTTACGTTAATCCAAACACTTTTCTTCGAAGATGTATTTTCTTAATTTCTAATAAAAAGTGATGTTTTATAGAAGAAATATGCATTTATCGATTTTTTTTATTAAATTATAATGGACCCTTCAGTTAAGATATCCGTACACCTTCGGAGAAAATTTCTTGAAATACACTGATATTTGCTAACAAAATATTTTTTAATGATAAAATGTAACTTAAAACTATGAAAAACACATTTAATAATCTGCTTTTAATTCAAAAAACAATTTTGGAGTGGAAAACATGCTGAAAATAGTATATAAATTGGTTACCAGATTAACGCTCATAACTCAAAAGTAAACAAAAATATCAATATTCTGTCAATTTTATCTCGTTCATCATAACATTTTTGGGGGGCTGGTACTACTTTCACGATGAAAATCGTATTACTACAGTTTTTAATGTGTTTCGAGTCGAAAAACAATGAAAAATCAAGAAAAAGTTATAACAATACACGATTTACACCTTTGTTACTAAAAACGTATCCATTTTACAACCATAAAAGTAGTAGGGGTTTTTTAAAAACTTTAAATTAATTTGGTTCGTAACTTTTTCTGATATCTACTTTTCAATATGTGAATATATCGAGAAAACTCATTTTGAGAAAAATCAAAAACAAACTTTCGAATGCAATTAAAAAGTAGCCACCGAGTAAAATTCAAATCCCTGTAACTCAAGTTCTAAATAAGGTATAAGCAAAATTCAAACATTATTAGAAAGAAAAAAAAGTTTAAATTTTAAATCGACATTATAATTAGAAAATCGAAAATTTTGTCAAAAATGGCATGTAACGGATACCTTAAATGAACGAAAATGAATGTTATTGCATTAACAAAAACTTATTAACTTATTTAAAATACTATTCTGATTATAATTCACATTCTATAACAATAAACATAAATGTTTTTACTACAATGTCAAATATGAAATAAAACTTACGAGCATCTATGATCATTTAAAAAAAAATTTCCGCGTTATTTTGCTTTAGAACATTTTGCAGCCTTCTAAATACTTTTCCTTTCAATAAACCTCATAATTTATGAATAACTATTAATTAGTTTTCTTGTTTTTATTAGCCTCTGTATTAATCATCATTCTGATATTTCCTTACTATCCTTGCTTGGATGTCTTTCGAATTCAGTGCCTGCCTTTTATGAATTATTTATAACTATTCTTATTCATAAAATAAACGGATGTAAATATGCATTTTTTTTCTATCCTTCCAGGGTTCGTGTCGAGTTCTACGTGAATGAAAACACATTGAAAGAGCGTTTGCAGTTGTTCTTCATAAAAAACCAAAGATCAAGTAAGTCTTTTCTTAATATTCTTGAATTAGTTACAAATGTTTCATGTGGGAAAATTGGGAGGAAATTGAAAATGTACGCATGTTAGGATTAGGATAATTCACTGAAAAAATTGTCTTCTTATCATTTTTTCCCATATTCTCAGTAGTCGTCCCTTTTCTGTCCAATGCGACCATCTTCGCCTTCTTTCTAATTTCGCCTAGAGCAGATTCACTGGAAGCAACCCATTATTTTGATCGTTTCTTGGTGTCCGGGGTTGAAGGACAAATCCACGTCTCGATGATAACTCGACTTGTAATGGCGACGAAGACAACTTTCCGCGACTGTAATCAATATTAATAAGGCAGCAATAGACTGCAAAGTAAAAACTTATAATGCAGCGTCAATTTGTTCTAGCGCTGTTTAACCAATCCCAGTACACAGTGGTAACGTCAAGTTGCCTTAGCAACGCCATCTGTCTTTTTAAACGGATACATTTTGAACCACCCTCATATATATTATCAATTCCTGACAAAACAACCCCTCTATTTCACATTCAGTTTTAGAGAACAATCGGCTACAAAGAGGATTTGTAGCAGATTTTGCGGCTGAGTCCACTTGTTCATCGCCTAAAATTCCTACATGGCTAGGTAAAATTTCATGTCCAGTAAAATTTGACGTTATAATTTCCGCTCTACAGATTTTCTTGGATGTATGCGGTCACTACAGTGTGACCCTGATCAACCAAATTTCCCAGTATTTACATTACACTCATGTTGTGTATATTACGAATTTAAGAGCACTGTAATTTTCAACTAACTGCTTTAAATGGCGAAAGCTTCGGCAATATAGATACTACAAGAAATATCTAGCCAGTGCGTAAACTCATTACAAGAGATACCAACGCCAACATATCTGGTTTCTTTTCAACCGTCCGTATATATGGGAACCACATACTAACAGCGTTTGAAACAGAAGAGGCTTTGGAAAACGACTGGAGGTATTGAACACTTACAGTACGGAGCTAACGGGCTGAGGTATTTGAATCTTGAAAAATTCCAAGGTGATGTATCAAATAAAGGAAGGTGTGGATGATTCAGAACACCAAATGGATATTCATTTGAGGATACACGACTGCTAACCCAAAAATAAGCCAAACCTCCAGAAAATGACCGAATCCAAAAGAAAGAAGACGCTACATTGATAGCAAGTTCAAGTCTTACTCCAAGAAATGTTTCAGCTATGTTAAGCCAACACAGAAATATTTTGTCAATATTTTAGCAAATATTACCTGTTTTTTTTATTATTCATGAAACTTTTTCACGTTTTTTTTGTATCATCCATACATTAGTATTTAAAAAAAACTTTCTATAAGTATAATAAACTGGGTACAATCTATAATTTATGCTAAACTAAGGATTTAAGAGCATAAGGGATAGTTCAAAAAGTACTTGTATTTGAAGACCGATGGCATCATTAAGGTAAATTGTGGAGATTATAAAGTGCTGCCATCTAATAAAAAGAGCCAAAACAAATTTGACATTGATTCGTAAGTTAGCTCTAATTTGGTAGTCATTTAATGCCAAATCAAAACTTGATTGCTGCCGCGTCGAGTTGTCAGTATCATTTTGTGTCGAAGTCCTCCTCCAATGCTCATGAAATGAAGACAACTCATGAATTACAAAACTGCACTCTAATGAAAAGCATAAAGCGCGAGATTTCTAACACATCGTCTTTTCTTCCATGGATTTCAGGAGGCATAGTGATCTACATTAATCAGGAAAAGGCTATTACAGCGCCGTCTAGCGGTTCATCGCTTGCTCTCCGCGTATGCATTGTGAGGTGAAAATTGCTTCTTTAGATGTTTTCTACAAATCATTTAAATTTTTGCTCGTGAGTTTCGAAATTATGCTTATAACAATATCTAAATCATTCTACTTCATATCTTCATCTAATTGATCTAATCTCGTTTCATTTGGGTTGGGAAGAAAATGTAATTTTTTTACAATTTAAATTGATGAAAATCCTCGAGGTTAGTGATGAGAAAATCTCGAACAGCGAAACGTCACGCCACTGCCGAGTTACGCCATCTCTACAGTGAATGAATTATTTTTCTGATTGTTACCCAACACCTCCTTCGCATTGGTAATATCTGGCTGCGCTGGATCCTTTTGTGACAAAATACAAATACTATATGAATTCATTCTTTTAGAATTTCCAATACCAGTGTTTTAAATTCTAGGCTTACAAATACTTTTGCAGTGATTTGTAGGACAATGCATAAAATAAGTCAGAGCCTACCCGTTCTATTGTCACGTTCCGCAAAGATGCAGGATATAAACCTCTTCGGGAGAAGAATTCGGAATTGCTGGAGAGTGTATTTTATGTTAAAATACAATATCTAGGTGTTATTTTCTAAACTACGTGACAAAATGTCTAAATTCTTGTTGTGGTGTAGCATTTGTATGCCAAAAGGCCTAAAAATTTCAACAACAAAAAATTGATAACTCCAACTGTGTTTGTTTTCATGAAAAGTAAGTGAAACAAAATTCTTTTCTTACATCAGCGCTTCCTAATCGGTGGCGCGTGAACCTCCGCGAGGGGTACAAAAGGGGTTATCAAAAATAATATTGCAACGATGGAATTTTAACCCGTTCATATGTAAAAAAAATAACGAAATAAAAAAATTATAGAAATATACCTATATTCACTGCACTATTAATATTTCGAAAATTGAAGTAAATTAAAATGTTTTTAACGAGACAAATATTTAGAAACACGTTAACTAACGTATCACGTGTACTAAAGTGAAGTAAGTCATTGAAAAAGAAATTGAGTCGGGGAGTCTCTGACAGTGATTTTTCGCTACATTGAATGTCTCCATCAAGCGCCCCCTGTTCCTGATTGGAAAGTAAAGCAGAAAACAAGATCAGTTTCCTGAGGTGTATATTTTTTTCAACTAGATAAGCACGTCAATAAAAGTCTGTACAGATGCTTGCACACCTTGCACAAACACCATTTAGTTCGTGATTAGTTGTAAGCTACGGTCGCTTTGTTTAGTGAAGTTCTCGTGTCGTATGTTATTAAAGTTCTTGTTTTCCTTACGTATTCATTTTCTTGTAGGTATCATTTTAGTTAGCCACCCCAGGGATATTGTTTTAGTTAGGGAGTTTTGGCGTGTCAGATCACTTTTCAATTTCTTATCGTTTGCTCCGATTTTAATTACATTCAGCTTAACTATATTCAATTTAATACTTTATCTTTTGCTTTAATTTAAAAATTGAGAATGTTTACTATTGTTCATTTCTCGATATTTCATCGTTTACTTTAATTCTTTTATTTAAGTGAGTAATTTAATAATAATTATTAAAAAAAGCGCACTTTAGGTGACTAAATCTGTTCTTCGCATAGGACTTTTTGGTTACATTTTATTTATTTTCATTCATACTTTTATTTATTTTCATTCATACTGAAAATAAATATGTAATTTCCGAAGCCTTCTAAGTAATATAAATTATTAATAATTAAGTTTTTGTAAACAAAGCAAAAACTAATCATAATCGAGGCAAAAAATAATTATAATTCCCCTCGAGGCTAATGGAATTCGTCGAGTCCTGAGTTCGAGCCCTGACACCACCAAAGTCCCGCCGTGTAATGGGGCCCAAGCAAGATAAATCTGTCGCAGCTCCAAGTCCTTCCAAATACATGGGGTGGAAGTTAGAAGAGGGAGGTACAAGCTCAGGTGTCGTCCACGTCCCTTGACTGAGTTTCGAAAGTACAAGGTCCGTCTCCCAAGGCCCTCGTGTTGCTCCTAGTGCGACGTTAATAAAACCAACCTAACTAAATTTATAAATGGCTTCTTTCGCCTTGCATTCCAACGGTTGTATTGTAACTGACAATGCTTTAGATTGAGCATCACGTACAAATTGAGCAGCATTATTACCTACTTCTAGATGTATAGACATTATCTTTTTCTAGATATTCCTTTTTTTTGGTTCAGTGAAAGACTTTGTTGAAAATTTCTAAGCAAAAATCACATTATGTTGTTTACGCCATCGGTGTATATTTGTGTCATCCGTATCAAATTTTTTGGCCACAGCTTTTTTCTCCCCGTTTTTTTTTTTCAGAAAGTTTTCTTTTTTTCCGCTTAGAGCGATATTAATAACCAATTACGAACACATTACACAATAATAATGCCTTAGCAACGCCTTCTGTCGTCAAAAATAGGTACTTTCTGAACCACTCTTTTATAAGTTTTATGAAATGAAGCCTTTCAAAGTTAATTTCACAACATTCCCAGACGTTCTCTGCTTTTGAAAGGTACAGTAAGCGCTCTAGATCCTACATTCGATATTTCGGCACTTTTGTTTAAGTTGGCACTGATCGAAGCGTTCTGTTTAAGTTATTTTAGGGTGGATTCAAACATCTCTTGACCTAAAATGACCTTGACTCTTGTAGCCGGAGGTCGAAGCCATTTTGCGTCTAGTTGTCAGTGTAGGGGATATCTTAATTACTAATCACACATCAAAAACCAAACAACAATTGAAACTTTGAGTAATTTCAGTGACTTTACTCCAAAGAAGACGAAGATGGTCTCATCGGCCGGAAAAGTTATGACGAAGAATTTTTGAAGAGCGAAAGGCGTCGTGATCATGAATAATAGTCACTGAGACTTGGATACTATCTAGTGATTCATCATGCTATTTAAAAACAAACCGTTTTCTGATGCTGAAAGCGCCATCTCTTGGATTTTCTCAAGACTAATTGAACGACCTTCCTACCATTACGTGCTGTCGTCTTTTCAAGTTTCTATTTGGTAACCATTTGCTGTCAAATCAAAATTTGACCGCTCCGCATCATGCTCATGGGGAAAAAAGGATCGAATGGCTATCATGATCATATAAAAAAAAGGATAACGATCTATGTTACAGAGAATATTACAAAGGCTGTACCTTATCCAATTTCTCATTCTTAATACCCCATTTCTGTTTTCTAACACAGGTATTTTTTTTAACCTCTCTCGGAAATGTGATAGATATGTTCACTTTTGATTAGCAATTTCGATATAATTCCTCGGATTAATCCAGGAAGTAACCAGGTGTTAAAAAAAAAAGAAAAGACGTTCTTTTCCACTCCGCCAATTCGAACATAGAAAACGACCCGAAAAAAGAATAAAGTACCTCCGAGAACACATTACACGAAAAAAATTCTCGGTCAATCCAACGTTCTCCGCCACTGGAATCACAAAATCCATTTAGCAAGCTTAAAGACGCTTCGTTCCGGATGAAATGGTCCTTTTTACGACTGAAATCATACAAACTCTCGTAAAAATCGTCCAGAAGTTTATCGGAGGAGCCAGAAACAGAGGTCTTCATTTCCCAACATCAAATGACCAATGGTAAATTATTAAGTGGATGGGATTCCGGGAAACCGGTAGGAAACAGGCCAACTTTTTTATGCATGGGGACTGGCAGTTCATTCAAAGAGTTGGATTGTGTTAGTATTGCGTCTTAGGTAGTTATTTTATTTGTTTGAAAAGTTGGACTCCAGGCAGGCTATATGTTAGGTCACGTGAGGGCTGGAAAGGCATTAGTATTCCATCTAGAAGGCTGTTTTTGTTTGGTAATGTAAAAGAATAATTTATTTGGGCTTTTCACTTGAAAGCTTACTTAGAGGTTTAAAAGAAAAGTATTAATTTAACTAATTTGAATTTGTATGATGTTTCATCAATAATTACATTAACTTACGAGGTCTGAACCTATTTTTAAATAATCCTACATAACTAAACTTAAATCAGTGTTACTCTAATCAGTCAACTTATTGACTTCACATTAATAAGAGTAATATTTTTGTAACTCTTTTTAAATTCCTACTATTAGTTCACACTCTCTCTGTATATATCTTGTTCAAATTTTCAATCATTAATAAAATACTTTTTATTCATTCACTCGAGTTCAAATACATTTTTTTAACTTGTAGTGGATGACACTTGATGTTTATACAGTTTTTTCATATATTAATTTATTTAATTAAATTTAATTGGCGAAAATGTAGTTTAACCCAACCACTTGGCGCGATTTCAAAAATTGCCAGACTTGGCGATTCTTTTTGGCTGAATGTTAATTCCTCTTAGAGGATCAGGATAGTCATATTTGGCAAAATACTGCCAAATAATTCCTGTCGTCAAGGGTAGATGGGCTGAACTGCATTCCAACCATTTAATTTACCGGATGAATTAAGATACAAGCTAATGCTTCTACTATGTCATTTGTCTTATATTGGCAAAGTTGGTAGAGCGTTGGCGTAGAATCTTCCTGTCTTCGGACCGAATCTCGTCGGAGCGTAAATTTTTTTTATTTGTTTTTCAAATAATTAATTTTAGTTTTATAGGGGAGAAAAAATTTCTCTTCTATAAGATATTTAGCAGGATATAAATTTAGGAATAAATACCTTTAGTGACGAAGCGAGTAGATCGCCAGAAAAAAATTTCTTTTGCTATTTAATATTGTGATTCTGTCATACGTATATATATGTTTATATTAATTGTAATTATTTAATAAAAAAAAGTAACTAAAATAAAAAAATTCTTTGTTGACCTAAGTAGAAATTAACTTAAATTTTTCTTTATATTACTTGTTTATACTTCAAACAAATTCAGAAGGTCGTTCAATAAGAAATTATAAGGAATGGCGCTCACAGCATTGGAAATGGTTTGTTTTAAAAAAGAGCATCATGGCTCACAAGACAACTGTGTAAGTCTCAGAAACTGGTATATTGGTGATCATAACTCTTTTCGCACCTCAAAAATACTTCATCACCTCTTTTCTGGCCGATGAGACCATCTTCGCCTTTTTGGAAAAGATTCACCGGAAGCAATGCATTGTTTTGATTGTTAATATTTTCCGTTGTATAATGAAGAATCCAGATCTCATCGACGGTGAAAACTCGACGCGGCATGAATCGAATTTTGATTTGGTTGCAAATGACTACCAAATCAAAACAGACTTATGAATCAATGTCAAATTTGTTTCGGCTCCTTTTAATATATAGCTGTACCCATTGGTAACAACAATTTATCTTCATGATTTAATTGAAACCGTTTTCAAATACAAGTACTTTTCAAACCATCCTCTTATTATAATAAGTTTTGGTAAATGTTGAAGCAGCAAATTGGTCCAAAAGACGATCTATTGACATCTAAAAGGCCTTAGCCCTTTCAGATCGCAGGGGAGGTTTGACATCCTAATCTTATAAAGGAGGCTTGGGTTATACGAGTTTATTAGCATTTTTATATATTCACTGACTAAATATGAACAGCTTGTCCAATAAAAATAATTTTATAACATTACATAGCACTGCCGATACAGACATTATAATGGTTGTCCATCCTTATTCGTCCATTCTCAATCGTCACTTGAACGAGGCTCAAAATTATGGGGGGCGTCGAAAATAGCCATAGAGTTGCTTCCAGTGCATCTTTTCTAAAACAAGTAATATAAAAAAAATTAAGTCAATTACTACTTAGGTCAACAAAGATTTTTTTTTTATTTTAGATACTTTTTATTAAATAATTACAATTTATATAAATATGTACATACATATGACATAATCACAATATTAAGTGGCAAAAGAAAAAAAATCTCCAGCGATCTACACGCTTCGTCATTGATGGTATTTATTCCTAAATTTATATCCCGCTAAATATAAGAGAAATATAACTTTTCTCTCATATAAAACTAAAATTAATTATTTGAAAATCAAATAAAAAAATTTTACGCTTCGACGAAATTCGATCCGAAGGCACGAAGATTCTACGCCGATGCTCTACCAACTTTGCCTTTGCAAGACAAATTACATAGTAGAAGCATTGGCTTGTTTCTTAATTTATTCGGTAAATTAAATGGTTGGAATGCAGTTTAGCCCAACCACCCTTAGCAACAGGAATTATTTGGCGGTATTTTGTCAAGTGTGGCTATCCTGGTCATTTTCAGCCAAAAAAATCGCCAAATTCGGCAATTTTTGAAATCGCGCCAAGCGTTTGGGCTAAACTGCATCTTCACCAATTAAATTTAATTAAATGAGTTAATATTTGAGAAAACTATATTAACATCCAGTGTCCTCCACTACAAGTTTAAAAAAACGTATTTGAACTCGAGTGGATGAATAAAAAGTATTTTGTTAACAATTGAAAATTTGAACAAGATATATATAAGGAGAGTGTGCAGTAATAGTAGAAATTTAAAAAGTCAATCAATCAATTAATTGTGCATTCTCTAAACATTCACTTAATGACGCGGGAGGGACCTCTATAAGTTTCAACATGCAATAGCCTAGTGACAAGGGGTGGGACTTGAGTGGCATCGGGATTTGAATCCGCCACTATACGAGAGCAATGCAGATCACGATCATAAATACTAGACTCTCGTGGTTCTTCACAAAAAAAAGTTCTTCAGGAATAAGTATCAAGACGTATCATGCAGTTTTGAAATTTTCTGTTATTTGTGGAGTTTGTCCGTCAGTATTCAGAACTTGGGCCATATCTCAAAATAATATTTGATCAAAAACTTCTCATATGATATGGAAGACATGCACGAACAAAACAGATTCTTTATTTATTATCACAGCAGAACATATCTAAGATCACTCTCAATAGATTCTGAACCTAACTCAAAATCTTAATTTATGATTTCAATAAGAAATCTATCTTACTAGTCCATTCTTTTTTAATTTTTCAACTCTCTTTGTCTTCACTTGACAGAGGTTCAAAATTACGAGGAATGTCGCCAAAAGAACCAAACAAATAAAAACCAACCAAAGCAAAACCATAACTCTCTTCGACAGTAACTACGTATCTGCAATCCAGGAAACCAACAGATCAATTTCAATATCAATAACATATCTCTAATCGCAAGTCCTTATCCTCTACCACTTTTCATTTTCCATTTAAGGCTCCCGTCTATCGGCCATTTTAAATTTGTGAACATAATGCTAATCGAATAGAATTTCTATTAACCTTTGCTATGTAATTTATTTGAGTGGAAAACAGTGCATCCAAAGGAGCAAAAAATAATCAATTTTTTTGCAGAATTATATTTTCTCCTCGATTCGCGAAAATATTTTAGAAAATTTTTTAACTACCGGGAAACAAGCGAACGAATCATAAAAATCTTTTAAAAATCGAGGAAAATATGTAATTCTGCAGAAACATTCATTATTGTTTTCTTTTTAAAGCAAATTTTTGCATTCAAATATATATTTCATAGAAAAGATTTGAGTACGGTTGTCGAAATTCCATAGGAACAACATTACGTTCACGAATTCAAAATGACCGATAGACGGGAGCCTTAATGGCATATCATTTATATATCCTGGTATATGAATCACTTCACTTCATTTCCACATTCATCTAATTTATCCAATCACGTTTCATTTTTGTTGAGAAGAAATGGTAATTTAACACAATTAAAATTATTATAAAGTCCCCGAGGTTAGTGAAGAGAAAATCGCGAAGAGCTCAACCTATCCACCCTGACACAGTCAAAGGAGTTAAAAGGCTCCGTATTCTGACATTAAATTCGTCATATCCAGCAGACGATAGGAATGTCTAATTGTTCTCAACACTTCTTTTTATCATAAGGGAATGAAAAAGCTCCCATGAATGAAAATGTACAGATGTATTGAAAATACCTGTGGTATGATTTTGGTAAATAGATTTCAGAAAAATTTTTGGAATTTTGCGTTTTTTGATTTTGACGCAAAAAAAATTTAGAACCCTTCGCTGGTTTCGTTCATGCGTTATGCACGAAATTTTCATACAACAAACGCTAGGAAATTGAATTTTAAAATTGTGAATAAACGTCTCTCACCACAGAGAAAAATACATTTTCGATTTCCTCAACATGTTTTTGAGAATTTAGGTACTCTTTCAGCAAAATTTACTCCATTCATGGTTCTGATATCCTCCCCCAGTAAAATGATGTTTTTCTCCTCTACAGTGAACATAAATTTTATAAAAAAAATATTAGCAAATTATGCGTAAAGCTAAGTATATGCATCAATTTTTAAGGAAATTTGAATAGTAAAATTTTTATTTTTTGAAATCTAATTATGATAACTAATACGGTAAAATACTGCATTTTTTTT
This sequence comes from Nephila pilipes, assembly GCA_019974015.1. Classification (NCBI taxonomy): domain Eukaryota; kingdom Metazoa; phylum Arthropoda; class Arachnida; order Araneae; family Nephilidae; genus Nephila; species Nephila pilipes. Next base: position 50,956 of record BMAW01015321.1, on the reverse strand, counting down.
TTTTTTTTTTTAATTTTTACTAACAAATAAAATTGCCCTTTTCTCAATCCATAGATGAGAATTTATGAGAATTTTGTTACAAAAATTCCAGGTGTATAACGTGTGAAAATCAAGTCTGAGGTGAAAGATAACGACAAATGACGCCATATTCTTAAATCTTCAGAACACACAGGTATTAAAGCTTAGACAGTTACAGCACAAACAGAGAACACAGCACTTGTACAGGTTAGCGACACAGATATAGGAACAAATAACACCAGTAAAATATGAGTTTTTTTAACATGGTTTTCCTTTCAAATTTCACATTTTGCGTTGCATAATTTTTTGTACCTTAAATTTTGTGAGCAAATTGGAATGTTGAGTCAAATTGAATGTTTGCAATGATTAGTTCAATAATTCATTTTATTATTTGACGTTTATCAAATTTATCATCTAAAATTAATACGTGTCAAAAATTTTAAATCTACGTTGATGCTGTAACAGCATTAATCTACGTTGAGGCTTAAGATCGTTACTGGTAAAAGCAGACATCAAAACTATAAGCAAAAACAAGATAAAGTTTTGAAAAGTGGTGAAGTTCGACATTTTTGGGTTAACTAAAACAATAGCCCCTCAGGTGGCTAAAAACAACTAAAAAATGCGTTACATCAATCTTATTTCTCCTATTTAAATAATTCAGGGATTGATATAACTTTGTCAATTTATAAAAATAAATAGCTTTTAAGAAAAATAAAAAAAGATACAGTAGGAACAATAGCTCCTATCAGCCAGATTCAGATAATACCGACGAGATGGAAAAGTTGATAAAATGCCATTGGACTATTGCAAAAATGGTCACAATATAAAAAATGGTTAAAAAGTGTGAGTAAAATGAATTAAACAATTTTAAAATATTAGTTTTTACAGAGTTATACTCTCCCTTTTTGGATTTGCAAAACCTGTAAAGTCCGTTATGCTAGTAATTTCTGTACAAAATACTATAACTATAATCTCATAAATCTGAAACATATTTTTCTTTTTATATTTCTAATTTTTTTTCACATGCAAACACGAGGTCATTTTCTGGTTGATTAAAATATTTAATTAACTCATAGCTATACTTCGTATTTAATGAAGAAAAATAGCTGATACGCTTAGACAGACATTTCCGAAAATCAGTTTTTACGCTCATAGATTTGCAATGGCTCTCTTCGACAACAACGCCAGAAGTTAAAACGGCTTAATAACTATCCCGACAGAGACGTCTCTCTCAGCCTGGTTGGTAAAGGCGCAACAAAAAAACGATCGATCAACTTTTCTTCGAACCCAATGGATCAAGGTTCAAAACTCTGCTGGAATTTCAAAGTTACACAACTCTTTCCCCCACCACGGGGTCCTTGACCTGATAAGGCCAAAGGGGGGACCAAGAATTTCAACATTAAATGGGAGGACATCCTAGAACTACTAGTTGCACATGCCCCCGCCTCAAAACACTTGCCTCTCTGTGCGGACAACCGCACATAAATCACAACTAGTGATATTCTGACTATAGCGCACGTGACGACAAGACCTGTCGCTCAATGGCGTCTTAGTTACCTTAAAAGTGTCTTGTTTCTTCCATAATTCTGAAGCAAAGTTAATTGGAAATAACAGGTGGGAAAATCCAGACTTGCAATTAAACTTTTCTTGATTGATATATGACCCCTCGAAATGAAATTGTCCCTGTCATAAAACGAGTAGGCATTCGAACGGAGGATAAACATAACAGTTTCAGCGATAGATCTGTCCTGCTCCCACGGATTAAACCGAGCCAACTACATTTTATCCCAACCATCTTGGAAAACTACTATTTTTCAGGAAATTGAGCATGAAATACATTGCTATCGATTTGGAGCCTCGAGGGAAAAGTTTCCGAGGAAGAGAATATTGTTCTAGAATGTGTTTTAATATTCACATTTTAGGGAGATAAAAATTTTCTTCGATGAAAGAAAATTGCAGAAAAGATGAGATGTTTGAGACCGGTATAAAATACTGACGATGTTAAATAGCTGAGTGAGTAAAAAACACTTTTTTAATTACTATAATCCAAAAAGGTTGATTTCGCCTGGTTAAGTAGAAAAGTAAGAACAAATGACCTCTTCTGTTCGCGTATCGCAACTGTTTTGGAAAAGAAGAAATTTTGCAACATATTGTCAATTTTACTTTAATTATTAGGTATGCAATTCACCTTCAAAACACAACATTTGGCCAAGATATCTATTTTGTATTTTTATTCTTATATTGAAATTAAATCTTTCATCTTTAAGAAATCTGTGTGAATTTCGATTACATCTTTTTTGGAAGCTGAGTTGCAACCTTTATAATATTACATCATAACGAATTTGAATTTCTCTGGCTGGGATGGAATGGCTCTAAAAACGATAATTTCTATTACTGCAAAATACAATAACTAAAAATGTTTCGCATCGATACTCCTGAAATTTCATATATATATATATATATATATATATATATATATATATATATATATATATATATATATTAATTGGATATTTTTAAATGGGTAATTTTTATTTTGATATTTTTAAATGGATAATTTTAATTGGATATTTTAAAATGGATAATTTTAATTGGATAATTTTTAATTGGATATTTTTAAATGGATAATTTTAATTGGATAATTTTAATTGAATATTTTTCAATGGATAATTTTATTTGGATATTTTTAAATGGATAATTTTAATTGGATATTTTTAATTGGATAATTTTATTTGGATATTTTTAAATGGATAATTTTATTTGGATATTTTTAAATGGATAATTTTAATTGAATATTTTTAAATGGATAATTTTATTTGGATATTTTTAAATGGATGATTTTAATTGGATATTTTAATTGGATATTTTTAAATGGATAATTTTTATTTGGATATTTTTAAATGGATAATTTTAAATGGATAATTTTAATTGGATATTTTTAATTGGATATTTTTAAATGGATAATTTTTATTGGATAATTTTATTTGGATAATTTTTAATTAGATATTTTTAAATTGATAACTTTTAATTGGATATTTTAATAGATGGTTTTTGATTAAAAAATTTTTATTGGAAATTTTTGGGTGAACAATATATTTTATTTGTTTGGAAAACAATTGTTTTTTAAAATAATTAGTAATTGAGATATCTCAGCTTTCAATTTTTTTTTCTTTTTTATTGTTTCCTTTATTTATTGTCCTTAAATTACAAATTGAATTTTGGAGTAATCCATTTTTACCCAACAAGATGCATTGGGGGAGGGTTGGTACCATAGAACTAGTTTAACCCCACAATTCAGTCCCCAGACTGAATATCCCTGTTTTGCTTTGTTGGGTATTCAAATTATTCATTTTGTTTCAAATTTGATTCAATTTTTATTCATCTTTTTTACGTAATTCTATAAATGTGTTTTTTTGTAGATTTTGAATTTTAATTGTTCTCTTACTTTTATAATTGTTCTCTTACTTTTATAATTGTTCTCTTATATATATATAAATATATATATATATATATACAGATGTAGAACGGGGGTGAGGAGATTAATGCGGTAATCCCATTACCGGATTCTATGATGACTTCGTAGCAGTTCAATGATGAGGCTTGAAATTGTTTTACTTCGTTTATTAGAAGGAGACATGAAGGGAAAATATTTACAACAGGGACAAGCAAATTGACCAGTTCATCGGAGAAAGATAGATAGCGGCTTCATTCAACTCATATCGGCGATGAGCGTTGGAACGCTTTTTGGCGTTCGGAGTTCACATTGAACGCGGGTAATGCGAAGGAGAAGAGAAGCGGGAGGAGGGGAAAAGAGAGAGCGATAACGAAATTTCCCTCAGTTTTGTTCAGGAATAGGTGGCGCTGCACAAGCTATCATATAACTCCGATTCGTGGTACCATCTATCGAGTAACTGAGGAACTGATTTTATAGTACATTTGAAAAGGCGATTAATAATTTGATAATTAGCTGGAAAATCCTACAAACAAACACACACACACACATATATATATATATATATCAAATACTTATGCATAAAACAAATTATATATGAGATTTTATTTAAATAAAAAATTTATTTTGCAATAAAGTAAAAATTACAAAGACTTTGAAAGAAAATTTCATTGTTCAGAACTTGAATTATCATTGCTTCCTACGTTGGGCTATGTTATCAAAATAATAGTCTGTTCTCTATATAAGGTTATATTCTGTATTATTCTATTTGCAAAATGTCAATATATTCGTTTTCTTTTGAGTTACCATGTTTTACGGAGAGTTTTAATTTTTTTATATTTGCATATTAATAAAAAAAAAATAAAAATAAAAATATGAACTCATAAAACTTTTTTGGATGTTTTTTCTAATTCTGAAACCCCACAAAGTCATGAAATATGCAATTGTCCTCAAAAATTAGGCTAATTTTAAAAATTTTCTTCAAAAAAAAGTATACTGTTATCTTAAACTTCCAAATATCCTATTGCTGTAGTTCTAACTGTGATATTTAGGTTATGAGATACAAGAAAAAAATTAAAGCCTGTAATTTCAAAATATTTCTTAATCACACAAAAATCTCAAAAATTTTTTTTTTTTTTTAATTAGCAGCGAAGTAAAAAAAATAACGAATTAAAAATTTCTTTTTGAATTCATCAACTTTAATTTTTCAGCTGTAATAAACAAAATTTCTGTGATTTCCAAAAAAAATTCCTATTTTTTTATTTCGGACATTTTTAACGTTCTACGTGGACCTATTTAAACAGAGTTTATCAAAGAATTTAAAATTTTATCAAAGAATTTAAAATTTTATCAAAGAATTTAAAATTTTATCAAAGAATTTTAAAAAATTTTTAAAAGAATGTATAAATCAAATTTTTGAGAAAATTGGGGTATTACAATGTTCGATAAAAGGGTCATCCTCCTGATGTTATCTCTTACGTCAACATTTTCAGCAGCTTCGAACACACAGCATTTTACCGCCGGGATGAGACACAGAAATCTTTGGAATTTCGTTTGCTGCGATATTCCGCATAAAATCTCTTCAGTGTTGTTTCTTGGCGAGATATTGAAGTTATATTCTGCCAAATCATATGCATGTTATCTTCGAAGTCGAGTTTTGGCGTGGTGAAAAGTCTTTCCCCTCGGAATGAGCTTTCTACACTTGGCGGATGTCGCTAATACTTCACAGTTAATACAAGGATATTCTCGCTCTATGTTACTCATTTAATAACAAGCGGATTTTGAAGGGCGCAAAGAAAGAAACCGTTGAAGGTTAATGGATAGTTTTCCTTTTAATTCTTTTGCCAAATCTCGATATTACTTAATAAACAAATAATCAAAAGCTAAAATATAAATTATAAGGTTTGTTCTGCAGAAATCTACATTGGTGATTAAATCATTCCATTTTTCTAGGAGGATCTAGTGATGTGTAAAATGAGTCGAAAGCATGTTGCCACTAATTTTCTTAAAAAATATCTTCGGTGATATATTTGGATCAATCCTTTTTCACCATTTATTTATTTATTTTTTTCAAACACATGTAACAATTTTCACACACTTTTCTGCTCATAAGATGGGAATTTTATTAAATTTTAAAATTAATTTGACTTTTTGAGATTTATTTAAAAAAATAACGAAGCCACATTAATTTTGGTTCCAGTTTGTAGATCTGTATGTTTAACAGTCTGTTGCTTCTCTATAACAAATCTATGTACTTGATCAAACCGCACAAAAGTGTTAGAGATGTTTTAACGTTTCTTAAAAAAAGAAACGAGAAAAATATTGTTACAAACATTCCAATCGGGGTGGATGTGTAACGAGTGAAATCAGTCCAATTTGGAGGATAAGGGCATATGACACTTTATTCACAAAAGTTCATTATGACACACGGGTAGCAAACCTTTTGACAGTACCAGCACAAACAGAATCACAGCACGTGTTCAAATTAATGACACAGATAAAGGAACAAAACAGCACTTGTAGTTATAGTCAAAGTTGTATCATTAACGTTCAGCTCATCAGTTCACTAGTTCGTGCTAGCGACAAAGCTCCGCCGTAATACACTGCATTTCTAAGGCAGACTACCACAGTACTCTGTAGACTCTAACCGCATGTACAAAATCATTCAGCTGCGCTACCAATAATTCGTTGACAGATCCACTTCCAAGTGCCTACTGCTTCCCTGTCGATTTCCCAATCAATCTTCCCACCTTCGTACCTTTTCACTTTTTTTGGCACTGTGTGAGGTCAAAGGAGAAAATTCATGAAAATCCGTAACTTTCTTCCCATTAGAGATATCAACAAAATTCCAGCACTTTCGAAAAATACCTTTATCGCCAAAGTCGCCAAGTATCTCACTACGTCGTTAAAGTGGTAGCCAAGTCTGTTGCCAAAGTTAGGGAGTCACTGCTTAAGCTTTCCTTACCTGACAGATGAAATCTTTGCAAATATCTATTTTACTTTAAGAGAGAAACTTGTAGTATGTATTTACTTTAGGATAGAAACTTGTATATATATATATATATTCAGTGAAAAAGTGAGTACTTGGCTTTTTCGTTTTGTTTCTTCCACTAAAGAAGATTACTACTATGCTAAGGATAACTTTGGTGCATATTACATCACACACGCACGCATGACCTCAAGGTCTGTCTTTGCTTACTGACATTTATTCATCATGGTTTTATTTTAAAAAGCGTGAAACGGGAACTCCAGGACTCAGTTATTATTATCAGCGAAAGATTTAAAAAATATACACAAAAATTTGATACATATATCTAACGTGGGGATTCTTTACATTACAAAAGATTAAAAATAAAGCCACTCACAAAAAAAAATTCCATTAAACAGGATCTTCCGCTTTCCTTCCAAACTTCCGCTTAAACTCTGCAAAAAGTTAAAATTCCTCAGGGGAAGAAGTTGAGGAAAAGAAAAAAAAACGAGTGATTTATTTTTCGAGATGAGAAAAGTGAAAATGAGTTTTTGGTTACTTAACACACCACTGAAGGAAGACAAGACGAGGTTCTCAATTTATTCCGTCGACAAGCTTATCGATAAAAACGTTTTTTTATTGCTTATTCGTCAGATATTTTTCTAAATGGTCGAGAAAAGAGCTTTTAAATCATTGCATCGAGTTATAGTTTTCTAATGTATCTGTTGATATTGCCTGAATTGATTTAATTTAATTTGGCACTGAAGAATTCAGTCAAGCCATTTACAAATGACGGCGAGTGAATTCCCATAGGTCTTGCGGAGTAGCAGACAATATCAATATTCGAAGAATAATTTTTTCTGTGCACTTTTTTTCGCAAATAATTTAACTAAATTATCCTAATTGAACGTTTCAAGTTAAAAAAAGGAAATCATAATTACAACTGACAAAATGCAAAAATCATCAATTTATATCCGAGAGTGGTACAAAAAGTACTTGTATTTAAAGGCAGGAGGCATCATTAAGGTAAAGTGTTGTTACCATTGGGTACTGCCATCTGTTTAAAAGAATCAGATCAAATACCACATTGATTCATAAGTTAGTTTTGATTTGGTAGCCCTTTTGTACCAAATGAAAATGGAATCGCTGCTGCGTATAGTTGTCTACACCTTTTTGCGTCAAGTTGTCACCGAGTTGAGACCTTATCATTGCGCCTTGAAATCAAGCAACAATCAAAACAATGGGTTGTTTCCGGCGTATCCTCTCCAAAGAAGGCGGGGATGATCTCATGGGCAGGAAAAGTGATGACGGAATCTTTGTGGAGTGAAAGACGTCATGATCACGAATACGCGTAACTGAGACTTAGATAGATGTCTAGTGAGCTATGATGTTTACTAAAAACAAAATATTTTCAATGTTACCAGCGCCATCTCTTGAAATTTCTTAGGACTTATCATGCGAACCTCGTATCTTATATAGATATGCGCTTTCTAAAGCAAAATTTTAAATTAATAGTAAAAATTTATTGTACATCCAGTATTTATGCAAAAGTTATTCCTTTTATTTCCTTCAAAATATCTTCATATGTTGCATCCTTAGATAATTTTGAAATGTTACACGGAAAAGTTGGGATTTCTAATGTTTTGACTCACACCAACCCATAAGCATTTAATGAATACAAATACAATGTCAGTAAAGATATCAATAAGAATAACCTCAAAACAGGTATAAATACTTATGGAAAAAAAGATATACATTTAAAGCTTTTGCAAGGTTTTATATTACGATATGCAGATAAAATATTTCTAGTATATTTATCAATTAATTGCAGATATTACTACAGTAAAATAATAAACATTTAGAAGAATATAATGCTTTTTTTATAAAATAATATTTAGGATAGAGATATTAATAACAGAATTACAACATTATATTAAAAAATGGATTGAAAATTAATAACATTAAATACCTACATATTTTCTTAATTACAAAATTTTAGAAAAAACGAATTAAATATAAAACTGCTACGAATGGTTCTAATACTTATATTTCAAAGCCGGTAGATTATTGTAAGCAAATTAGAAGAAATTAATTTTACAAGTAATTTAAATAACACAGCAATTGTGACAGAAAAAAAAAAAGGGAAACAGAAATTAGAAGCAAAATTGGAAATTATGAATGGTATAATTTTCATATTACCTTATGATAAAAGAAGTTTTCAAAATTACGTAGAACCATTTTTGAGTAGTGATACATATATCAATTTATAGAAATATAACTGCAATTTACGCAATAAAAAATTTTGATACAAATAATTAGAAAAAAATTTCAAATATAAAAAATTATTCATTAATCCTTAGCTAACGGTACATATTTATTCTTAAAAAATTGCTTGATAAAATATTTTTTGATCAATATTGGATCTCTTTTTGACCAAATTACTTTTTAACATTATAGCCAATAATAGTAATACGAGTAATAACTAAATCTAAATTCCTCAATCTTTCATTTATGGGGATTTTGATTAAACTTTATTATTTATTTTTTTTTGGAAGCATTAAAATTTCTTTTTAATTTTTTTATTAGCTTTGCATTATTATAATAATAAACTTGCCTATATAAAGTACGTCTTTTGAGACTAGGGTGTCGTAACATATCGATCTGGTCAACTCCTGAGACTAACCCAGAGATGGCGTCGTAGTAAACCATAACCAGTTCCTTTCGAGTACTATAACTTTGTTTGAAACCCGTCAAATTTTAAGTCGACTGACCAGGAAAAAAGGTTTTTGAAGAAGTAGTAAGGTCGGCAGAAAGGCGATTATTTTCTTGATGGAATAAAAAACAGCAACGAGTCGATGATTCAGGAAAGCTGTTTATCGCTATTTATCAGTAACAAAAAAAGATTTCTTTATGAAAAAAAAAAAAAAAAAAAGGAGAAAAAAAAAATTGGGGGTGGGAAAAAAAAGATTTGAAAAGCGTTGAACGATTGTATCAATTTAAAAGGTGTTATGTTGATGAATAAAAAAAATTTGCAAAAAAAATGCTGTTTTCTAATGTTAGACTCGGGAGTTATTGATCGATGTGTTAACACATGAATGAGAAATTACTGATTTATTAATAATTTTTATTTCTGCAAATAAAATGCTGTGAATATTTGCTATGTAATAGGTTATTTCAAATAAGATCAGTTATGATTATACTTTATTTCTAATATTATTATTTTCTGTACGTTTTTTTTATTATTGTAACAGTTCTATTGGGATTATTGATTTGGAACCTACTTTTTTTTACAAAGTGATATATTGAGTCATAATTAGATCCATAAGACATGTTTTACCAAGGATTTAACCCAAAGGCATTTCAAATTACTTCATGTTCAATATTTTATTCTTGTTCCCGGGCCAATGAGACCATTCGCCTTATGCTTCTTGGAAGAGTATTTCAACTCGGAAACAACCCCAATTTATATTTGGGGTTCTCTTTTCTCCGGTGTATTATGTTGGAATCCAGTTCTCCCCGACGGTGACAATCGGACGCGAGCAGAGCTCAATTTCTTGGATTTTGGTAGCAAATGGCTACCAAAATCAAAACTAACTTATGAATCTAAGGGGTCAAATTTGTTTCTTGACCCGTTTAACAGATGGCAGCACCTGATGATTGTAAACAATTTACCTTAATGATAAAGTCATTTAATCTTCAAACATGTGCTAATTTATGAATCACCCCTGTAAAGCAAGTTTTTCCCAAAACAAGTCTAATTTTCTAAGACAACACTTGATGGATTTTGAGAAATGAAATCCTGTCAATAATTTGCGGATAGCTGATTTTCAATGAATTTTTATTAAAAATAAAACCATTCAACTAGTAATGGTTATCCCAAAAACCAAATGACTGAGTCAATTGCAGTAACAGATTTCATCAAGGATTATTTTTGTGTTATTTTCCAAGAAACTTTTGTAACTGTCACACACAGAGGAAACTAGCGTCATCTGTGTTGTTTCAGCGCTTTATCTCTTGATTGCATTTCTGCTTTTCGTAAACCATAAACCCTCACATAGCAAAAATACACAAAAACAGATATTTTTCTCAAACTTTGCTTAAGCCTTTTCGAAGCTAAAAAATCTCATCTTTTTTTTTTGTGGTTTGTAAACGTGTAACTACCAAACATGCGTTGATGACATTGTCCTCGTGATATTAGATAAATAATTTCTTATAGTTCTCGATAAGTTTAATTTTAATTGTAAATTTATTCTTTTAAAACCAGAGTTTATTTAATTAGACAATCTAAGGGGCTATTGTTTTAATTGACCTGAATTTTATGTTCACTTTTCAATTTTTGTCGTTTGCTCAATTTTAGTTATATTTACTCAATATATTCAATTAATAATTTATCGTTTGTTTTAATTTTTATTTACATGTAGTTGATATAATATTCAATTCTAATAATTTATTGTTCAATTTTACCTAATCACATTTAGCTTAAATATATTCAATTTAATAATGAATAGTTTCTAATTTTGATATCGGAAAGTTTACAGAAGCTCATTCTTCGATGTTTCATCATTTACTTCAGTTCTTATATTTAACTGAGAATTTAATAACACATCAATCAATAACTCCTGAGACTAACATTGAAAACAACATTTTTTGCAAAAATTTTATTCCATCAACATAACACCTTTGTTAATCACCTTTAGGGTGGTACACCGTCTTTAAACGCTTTTCCAAATCTTTTTTTTTTTTCGCAAGAAATTCCGGTTATGAGTAAATAGTGATAAACAGCCTTCTGAATCATCATCGACTCGTTGCTGTTTTGACCCACTGAAAGCAATCGCGGCACCCACTTGGAAAAAACCTTTTCTTTCATGCTCACTTTTTCATGGGCGATAGTAACACACTTCCATATGATATCTGTGTCATCTCAGCAGTCTCATCGGAGCTTCACTTTACGATCTCTTCATTATATTCTTATCACTTCACTCGCTTCCGGTGTAATCGGCTTCATAGGTCTACCTGAGCGTTCCAGGCCATTTGTGTCGGTACGACCCTGTTGAAACTTCGGCAAACCACCGACAATCGTTGCTTTTTATGGACAAGAGTCTGTGTAATATTTTTTCAATCCATTGTTTCGTTTGTAATGGTGTTTTACCCATTAAAAACAATGTTTTATCAGACGAAACCTCGGCTTTTTCCATTTTTTTAAACAAACTACAAAACGATTCTTTACTCCAACCTCGATAACTCATTGTTTCTGTCCGATCGATCAGTAAAATTTTGACATCGTCTCAAGCAAAGGTTAGTACTCTAGAAAGACCTACATTGGTTTACTACGAGCGCCATTCTAAGGTCTCGGGAGTTAGCTGGATTGGTGTGTTAATAATAATAAAAAATACACCTTGGGTAGTTAAATTCGATTCCTTTTTCAAACATTGCATCGCACTTTTTTTTAATTTTTTTTTTTTTAAATTTATTTTATTAAAAAATATATATTATTTATTGCAAAGAAAATTTGAGGATAGCCATTCATCATCTGAATTCATTATTCACATTAAATTATAAAACATAATACGAAATACAACCTAGGACTGGTGTTGGTAGTAGCCAAGTTAGTAGAATACTAATTCCATTAGGAAACCGATTAGAAACGGATATTTTACTCCACAAAAGTAGCAAGCCTTGAAGCCCAGTAGACTCGGAGTCGTGAACTCAAGGTTGTCAGCTGGTAACCCTGAGTCTTGGGTCGGAGTTTTATGACCACAAATGACTGTGCAGGCCAATGCACGTTGGCTCCTTAGTCCATAAACATGCATGGGGGGGGGCACCTTATTCACAAACATTCGTTTCACAGACGAGCATAATATATTGACGACTTTGTTTTAGTAAAGAATACGAGGAGCAATAAAATTCACTTTAAATCTGAAAAGACACTTAAATCATTAATTTTCGGAATGAACACTGTCATGTTTATAGGAAAGGGGCTTATTAAAATAATAGTCACCTTTGCTCTGTAGAGGTCATCTGACAACGTAAAAAAAAATAGCCTAATAAGCAATTCTAAAAAAAGGTTTATGGAATTATGCAAAAAAATATATTTAGCCTCCCGATGCCTTTTATAATAATTATTAACCATTGATTATAGTTCACGGCCATTTGATTATCAGTTTACGGATCCTGATTCATTTATTCTTCACACTTTTGATATATTGAATGGGTAATAGTATTCCGAAAGAGCACACGTTTCTCTAGGGAAGTACTTTTTCCTCCGATTTTAAAGTATTTGAAAATATTCTTTAAAGACAGGAAAACTCAAAAACGAATAATTAAAATAAGAATAAAAATATACTAAAAGTCTAGGAAAAAAAGTAATTCCACAGAAGCATAGATTATTTTTTTGTTCTTCAAATGAATTTATTGCATTCAAAATAGATCAAAATAATAAAAGATGTAAGAATTAAAGTCAAAATCTATAGATTAACATTACGTCCACGAAATCAAATGGCGGCTAGACGGTTTCCTAAATAAAAAGAATTAAAAGCAACGATAAAACATCGGAGAAATGGACAATAGTAAACTTTTTCTGATACTAGAAATGAAAGCAAACGATAAAGTATTAAATTGACCACATCAGCTACATGTAATTAAAACAAAGCACAACAATAAATTATTAAATTGAATATTGTAATGCAAATGTTAAAAAAAATTAAAAAATTAAAGCAAACGGTAAAAAAATTAAAAGTGATCTAGTATGCCAAAAAGTGACTAACTAAAACCATAGTCCCTTAAGTGGCTAAAAAAAAAAGACTGTCTAACATTTTACCTTAAAATTGGAATAATGCTATTTATTTCAGTCATATCTGATTCCAGCTTACTTTATGATTTAAGGTAATGTATTAATCGATAGTAAATAAAATACTTAATTTTTTTATATTTACTCATTTCGATCCAATAAAAAAATTTGGGGAAATTTACGTCACATATTTTTTTGAAAATTCAGTTCATTATGGTGAAAGCAGCTATCACATACAATTTCACATATTTTATTTCTCAACCCAACAAAATTTTAGAGAAATTTATTATGACGTATTGTGTCTTCAAGTTTGTTACTCGAGGAAGCAGACATAAAAATTGAAAATTGATTAGATACAAGAAGTAACTGGACAACAATTTATAGCCCATTTAAAAAACAATAGCCTCTTGGCTGGTTGACACATCACTTATTGAGTAACGCCTAAACTTCACAAAGAAATTACGATTTGAATTATTATCACACACCTGTTCTGCACGGCCATACTTCATAAACATTCGTCTGTGTAGACGACTCCATCTACTGTAGACTACGTTACATAACTAAGGTACTTTTTATATGCGGACATGCAATAATTATTTATTGAAGCGAAGGTACTTTGAAAAGCTGATATTTCATTCCTTCCAATTCAAAAGTTACAAAAATTTATTTATCTGGCGCGTCTGTGAGGACAAAATGCTTCAGGAAATCAAGGTTTAAATTCATATCGAGGATCCAACCTCATCCTGTAATTTGACATGGAAATTTGTAGATTGGGGACCACCTGTGCCACTTGACTTCGTCACTGAATCAAAGATAAAAAAGTACAAGATCGCCAATAGACTCGTGTTGTTTATAAGTGAAATGGTATTAATTGATCAGTAACCGCTCTTTACTGGTTACATAGAGTTTCGAGTAATGGCGTTGATGCATTTTGTGTTTTTTTACCCCAATTAATGTAGAGAACAGCGGAATTTCTTGATGGTTTCGAACCTCACATCAAGGTCTGAAGAAATGGTGAAATGTCGTTTTTGTTGCAATTCATCAACAGGACTAAAAGTGACGTCGCTATCGGCTGGTTATTAAATCATTTTAAATTTAGTTGTTTTTTAAAATGGTCTACCACCCTTGCAAATTTTGTCGAAACTTTCAGTCTTAATCCATGGATATTTTCACCATTGATGGTGACCGTAGGTTCAGTGGTCATGGCTTCGATTCGTAATATGGTTTTCGTCTAGTCGCGGGTTCGATCTCTTTGGCCGCCAAAGCACCTCCGTGTAGCCGGGCTGATGCATCGTTGAATCTGTCGGGGCCCAAAAGTCCCTCCTGTTGGCGTGTGTGGATGTTAGGAGAGGGGGGGCGCTGCTCAGGGTGTCGTCCTCGTCACTTGACCGTGGTTCAACATGATCCGTCGCCATTAGCCCCTCGTAAGTTAGTTTCTAGCAAGACGTTAAGAAACTAAACAAAACTAAAATTTCACCATATTGATATTGCATGGATGGAGATGCCGTACTATTCTCTTCTGGCAAAGGCCGTGGTTCAACATATTTCCAACAGCTTCTAGTACGAGTGTTACGTTAATAAATCAATAAACTTTAATTTTGGTGTTTATATGGAAGTATATATTTACCAAAGTATACGTTAAGGCCAAAGCTTTAAGCAAAAGCGCATGGATGGAAAGGTTTCTGCTTGCATGCATTTTCGCCACAATGCTTGGCCAGTTTCATAGGGCTGCTTATGGACAGCATATAGTACAGCAAAATGAATGGTTTTGCTTTTTGTAGCCCAGGTTGCAGCCTGAAACAGCGTTGTACCAAGCGCGCTTTTTTCTACAAGGAAATGGCAGCCATTGGCAATCTTGGGCTATTGCTTACGAAAACAGCGTTGTACGGTAATGGCTAGTAGTAAAAAAAATGTTTACAATTATTGAACCAAAAGGGGTAGTTTTGGTTGTATGCATGTTTAAAAAAAGAATGACGCAATAATTTGATTTGTGTTCCTGAAGCAATCTTTTTAAAGAATATTTTATAATTTACTGATTGGAACGTGTTTTCACAGTTCACCACGGAGATTATTTAAATGAGTTCTCATTTAATTTATATCCTCCCTAGGGCAAAAAAATCTTTTTTTTAAATAATATCGAAGTTATCTTTGCCATGCATCTATGAATTTAACTTTGAACTTAAAAGGATTAATTTAAGCCAAATATTTTGTTTTTTTTTCTTACATTTTTTGTGAAAAATTTCCTCGAAAGAGAAAAAATTTTCTTGTCCAATATATAATTTACCCTAAGTCTATAGGTATTTTCTTACAATTATTTTTTAAATACAGGGGTGTTTCAAACCATTGGGGAAATCTATGGGGACAGAAGCATCCAAACAAGCAAATTTCAACGCACAATATGTACGCGATGAAATTAGTATCATAGTTTTCCGACTGTGGTCGGTGATTTTCGTTCAGCTATGGTCTGATCCTTGACCGCTGCCCGACGTGCAGCCGGGGCTAATGCACGTTAAATCTGCTAGTTCAAAGTCCCGTTGGCGTGGTGTGTTAGAGAGGAGGGTCCAGCCTAGTGTCCTCCCTGTCGCTTGACCGAGATTAAAATTACGAGGTCCGTCGCCATAGCCCCTAGGGTTACTTCTAGTGGACGCTAATAAAAACTAAAAGTAATCTAAGTACAACATTAATGGAGAGCAAGCGATTGAACTGCTAGGTGTCGCTGTATGGAAAAGTTCGATGCACGAGTTCTCTTACACATCGTCATTTCTACCAAGGATTTCTTCAAAAAGCAGGTGATAACAGTAATCAGGAAAAGGCGAGTTTTCGTACATCGTCACTTTATCATGGATTTTTGGAGGCAAGGACAACAGTAATCAAGAAAAGTACAGAATCCACAGTGAAAATGACGCTGTCTAAGAAACCCTGCAGCTTTTGTGCAAGCATTCATTACAGCGCCATCTAGCGTTCTTCCCTCACTGTCTCTTCCATTGTACGGAGAAAGTTGTTTATTTTAGATGTTTTTTCTGGTCACCCCCAAATTCTTTGTATATGAGATTCGAACATCTTGTATATGTATACATGTTTTTAAAGTCCTTCTAAAGAATTGGATAAATAAATACACATCCATAAATCCTCACAATATTTTAAAATGATGCATTGAAAATATTATATAAATAGTTGTTCGTCCTAATACGCTGTACCTAATGGAAATTTAGTTTTTGGTGATTTTTTTTTTTATCCCATACTTAAAATTTCCTGAAAGATGAAAATTTTTTTTGTCCGACCTACAATTTACTCCTAAAGTCAATGTGTTTTGCAATTATTTTTATATATGGGTATAAATTTTTTAAGCCTTCCATGCAAAAACCCGGATACATAAAGTTTCTCCATTAACGCCACAACATTCTGAATGATTCATTGAAAATGCTGCACGAATAACTGTTTTACCTAGCTGACGCCCCCTAAATTTGGCGAGACTACTCCCGTAGAAGTTTGATATGGGTTCCAGCTCAAAGTCGTTTTGGGAAAAGAGATGCGAAATGACGAATGATGGATTGATTGGCTTTTTTAAAGTCAGACTAGGAGCAACAGGAGAGACATTGGTGACGGACATTGTAATTTTGAAGTTCAGTCAAGTGACGAGGATGACATCTGAGCTGATACTCCCCAGTCCGAACTTCCACAGCACACCAACGGGAGACTTTTGAACTCCGATAGATTTTAATGTCTACCAGCTCCGCCTTCGTGGCTGACCACATCAAAACTCTCGAAACCCACGACCTCGATCAAAAACTCCGTCTACGAGTCTGGCCAAACCATGACCACTAGCTTCCCCGTGGCCATTCCATGCAAAAGAACAAGATACAATGTGGTCTATTAAACGCCCTAACATTTTAAATGACGCATTGAAAATATTGTACGCATTGTTGTTTAACCTACTGGTGCGCCCTAAGTCTGCCAAGATTCCTACCATGGCATGCTGTGGAAGTTTGGAGAGAGGATTGACAGTTCAGGTGTCGTCCTCGTCACTTAAAAGAAGGGCTAAACGACGAGATTGATTAGTTGATTGATTTTATTAACGTCGCATTAGAAGCAACACGAGAGCTATTGGCGACGGACCTCACCATTTTGAACCTCGGTCAAGTGATGAGGACGCCAACTGAGCAGGCACCTCCCTCTCTTAACTTCCACAACTCACCAACAGGAGGAACTTCAGATTTCCGGTTGTGGCTCAAATTTCTCCCGTTACAGGTTTAACATGCATCAGTCCTGGCTACGGGGGGGGGGGGGAATTTACCTCACAAAATGATGAGATCCGTAGCCAATCGCTCTCGTGTTGTTCCTTTGTGCGAAGTTAATAAGGATTTAATCAAACTCTAAATCAAATTCCATACATTTTAATTCAAAACTGTAAAACAATACCCTTACATTTTATGGATAAAATATTCATTTAACATTATTAAAAAACAGACTTAATATAGTATCAGTTTAAATATAAAATCTTATTTATTTGACCGGACAACCATGCAAAATTATAAGTAGCCTTAAAGAAAAAATGGTATTTTTCTATTTCGCCGGTACAAGCGAATAATGTCGCCAAAAATGATACAACCGACGCCAAACGGAATATCGCCAATAAAGTCTACTTGGCGAGATTGGTGGCGGTGAAAGGGAAAAGCACCGGATAAATTTTGAGATACTGTTTCGTAAATTAGAACGTATGTGGAGAAGAAAAATATTTTCAAATTTAAAATCGATATACATGAAATTCAACACTTTCTCTGCTATTAGACTCGATATAAAAGTAAAAGCCACAAAATGAATAAAATAGAACCCCGGAGAGAGACGTGATATTCTTTGAAAGTTCCGCTTAATCTTGGGTAAAAGTTAAGGATCCTCGGGGGACAGAGTGGAAGGAAAAGAAATTTGTGATTGATTTTCTTTTAAAAAGAAAGAGATTAGTCTTCTCTCGCTTAACAAAGCTATCGAACACTAGAAAGGATGACGTTCTGGTTTTATTTTTTCCAATACTGATATCGGAAAAGTTTTTATTGCTTCCAAAGCAGGTGTTTTTTTTTTTTTTTTTTTTTTAAAAAAAAAATTAACTGAACTAAGAACCGAAAAATTTATTTGAACGAATGTAATTATTGAAATAGCATGGTTAAAGTTTACAGTGCATCATTTTTTACTAAATATACTCTCAATGGTCAATTGCGGCGTTATTTGTTTTCGTTTAAGAAATACTTATTTAAATTTTTCTGTTTTGCTGCTTCTATCCTTAATGAGCCTTTTTGTTGTCTGAATATAGATATAATATTATTTTCAATATTTATTATTTTTCTTTTGGTTTATCCTGAAAAAATATTCTAGTCCATAATTATTTATTATGACTGGGGATTTGACAGGCCGATTTTTTTCCTCCTTTTTCTCCTGTTAAAGTTGTAATGGCCTCTCACTCGCTTTTTGCCTTAACTCACCTTTTGATCTATTTTACTATGTTTATTTGAATGTTGAAAACCTCACCTTGTGAAAAAACCGTGATTTCTGTAAATTACCATTACTGCACTTAAAGTACAATGTGCAGAAAACTATCGGAGGGATTAGAGATAAGACGAAATATTATAACATTGTAACTCCCTCTAATCATTGTTAATACGAGAGTGGTTCAAAAAATACTTGTATTTGTAGACAGATGGCATCACTAAGGTAAAATTGTTGTTAGCATTTTGTACTGCCATCTATTAAAGGGGCGAAAAATAAAGCGACATTGATTCATAAGTTACTTTGATCTAATAGTCCTTTGCTGAACAATCAAAACTGGATTGCTGCGGCGTCGAGTTTCCAATGTCATTTTGTATCGAGCTGTCACCATCGGTGAGATCTAGATTCTTCATTTTTCACCGGAAATCAGCAAAAATCTAAGCATTGGCTTGTTTCCTGTGAATCTTTTCCAAAGAAAAATTCGAAGGTGGTCTCCTTCCTGAAAAGAATAAAGAATTGGACATAAAGTAATTTGAAATGCCTTTAGTTATACATCTTTGTACAAACATGTGTTATGGATCCAAATTACACGACTTAGCTAAACATTTTACAACAAAAAGAGAGTAAAAACCAATAATTAATACAACAAATTTACTATAATCAGAAATAAAGCATGAAAATAATACTAGTCTATTTTATTAACAGAATAGAATATCGTAGTATCATAATAAAATCATAATCATAACTTACCTCGAATAACCTAACAACAATACAACAATAAATAAACAAAGCGTTAATTCCAGTGAATCTTCTCCAAAGAAGGTGAAGAGGGTCTCATCGGCAGGAAAAGCTATGACGAAGAATTTTTGAGGTGTACGAAAGGCTTCATGATCACGAATACGAATAATTGGAACTTAGACAGCTGTCCAGTGAGTCATGATGCTTAGTAAAAACAAACCATTTTCGATGCTCCGAGCACCATCTCTTGGTATTTCTAAATACATATTGAACAACTCTCGATAATTACAAAAAAGTTTATTAAAATATAAATTTTCAATATGATCCCACCAGCTGATAAACGACTGTATCCGGTCAATTATAATGAGCGGCATTTTCATTTCATCGTTGTTCGCCGACAATGGCATAAAAGCAACTTAATCTTTAAATTTGCCCAAAGGGGGAAAGGGAAAAAACTCCTGTTTTTCCCTTTCCAAGGGAAAAACGGAAGGAGTAGAATTAGGGTATATTGGCGGCCTCTCGTTAAGAGCAAGGTCATCATCTGCATGGGACCCATCCACGGTATTTCACCGCCGGATATAATGTCTATTTCTGCTGGTAATCTCAATATAGTTAATAATATGAATATAGCTAATACAAAAGCACGAAGTGAGTGCTTTGCATATAAGGTGTGGCTATTAAATGAGACTGATAATGTAAAACATTTTATTTTGATGCCATACATATTCACTTATCACCACCTTCAATATACACCCCTTCTCTGTCCTTACAAAGCTCATTGCGAATCTTTCATTGTTCAAAAGAGTGCTGGAAGCTTTTTGTTATCTTTTTCTGCACGCGTGCCTTTTTCTCACAGCTTCAAATTCCTTTCAATGCAGATTTCACCTAAGGAAACAGATAGAAGTCCCCTGGCGCAAGATCCGGTGAATAAGACGGATGATCTAACACTGGGATGTTGTACTTGGTTAGAAACTTCTTAACAGACAACGTGGAGTTTACCGGCGCATTGTCTTGGTGGAAAAAATTTCCGCGCGTATTCTTTTTCAATTTCTACAGTCTCAGCAATCGCACGGATACTTAACCGACGGTCAGATCGAACCCCATTACCGATTTTTTTCGATATTGTCATCCACTTTTGACGTGGATGGGCAACTCGGGTGTGCATCAACCTCAACGTCTTCTCGGTAATCTTGAAAATGCTTAAACCACTCAAAAACATATATTCGATATAAATTCATTGCCATACACTTCTTTCAATACATTATAAGTTTCAGTAGCGGTATTCCAATTTTGATGTGAAATTTCACAAAACTTCTTTGATCACTTATTTATGAGGCAAAACAAAAATAATAACATCTACAATGCGAACAAATGCTACAGGTATACGGATTTGCTTGCAGAAGCGAGGGGCACTGCATTCAATAGAGAAGGCTTCACGCTAGATAGCTGTCGGTCGCTGGCGTATGGCGCATGCGTACTTCTCCCGTTGCAGCTTCAGTCTCGTCATTTAATAGCCACACATATAAAAGGGTATTTTCTGAAGCATAATATGGGTAAAACTTCATTCTCGATAAGGATAATTTCAAGATTCAAAACTTGCAACCTGTGTTACAACATCATATCGGAAATTTCCATTACTTGCTGATGTGTTACAACTTAGAGAAACGACAGGGCCGCGGTAGCCTAGTGGTCAAGGTCGTGGACTAGCGGTCGGCGGTTTTCGTTCAGTCGCGGGTTCGATCCTTGGCCACCAAAGACCCGCCGTGTAGCCGGGGCTGATGCACGTTAAATCTGTTCGGGGCCCAAAGTCCTCCCGTTGGCGTGGTGTGGATGTTAGGAGAGGGGGTGCCAGCTCAGGTGTCGTCCTCGCCACTTGACCGTGGTTCAAAATTACGAGGTCCGTCGCCAATAGCCCTCGTGTTGCTTCTAGTGCGACGTTAATAAAAACTAAACTAAACAAACTAAACTAGAGAAAGGACAATTTATGTTTGTAATTATTACAGATTCACACTGCACTCATCCTCTAAGCGAAATCGTCCACAAAGGATTGCAACACACAATAAATATTTTAATTGCTCTAATTCCCAACTGTGTGTATTTATGGGCTATTGATCCCAACGGAAACGTGAAACCCATTTTACAGTCAAATTAATTCTGACCGTCTTATATGGGAATTCATTAGGAATCGTGCTTGAATTGTTGTTGTTGTGATTAAGAGACGTGGTAACACAATTATAATCAGACAAAACTCTCTAAACCTATCATCCAAGTTTTAACCTTATTATTCAATCAGCAATATCAAAATAAATTATTAATATGGAATAGTTAACTAATTGTATCCTTAACCAAGCTTTATTATGAAGAATTATATTTGATTTGGAAACTTAGCAATCTGATCAAATCACTGATCCTATTCATACCATTTTAATTTAGGGAACTTAATGTTAATCCTATGAAATGTCCGTCCACTTTCTGTCTCAAACTTATATTGGGATGCAATATAGGGTATCCGAGAGAGCAAGATAAAGTATCTCTGGAATTTCCCTCCGATTTCCCAAAATATTTATACTTACTAATCTAAAACAACTGAAATGTGTAATTTCTAATAAGCCTTCATAATTTTTTGATTTTTCCATCATTATGACCGCAATTATTATCAGGGGTTATTGCTTAAACTCTTTTTTGTGATTTGGTGACATCTCTGTAAATCCATCTTTTCCTTTATAAGAGAAGCCTTGCAGGGAAGCATCAGCACATGTTCGTAACATTGCTCCCCATCTTCAAAACCGGCGAATATTGCTAAAAATTAATGTAACTCACAGGTGAATGTTACTTACAGTTTAAAGAATAAGAAAATTTTGTGACGCAAAGTGTGAAGTTTAAAAGAAAAGCCATGTTTAAAATATTTGTTTTTTTACCGCTGTTAATTATTTACTAATAAACATGCACAAATTTTAGGTTTTGCATAATATTTGTATGAAAATTAAGAAAAATATGAATCATAAAATTTGAAATGTATTATATTTTAATTTTGAAATGGTTATAAACATAAATTAAGCTGACAGCTATCTCCAAAGAGTGCCAAAAATGTGTATCTGATTCATTAAACGTATTAATATCAAAGTAGCATTTTCAAGAATGCTGGTTAATTAATACGAAAGCTTTAGCTCGCTTTTATTATCTAAAACAAGAAGAAAAAGAAATAAATTTTCGGAAAATGAGAAAAAGGAGAAAATCTGATTTTTTTCACACACTTTCCTCAAGTCTAGGGAGTCAGGAGTCATTGATTATGCATTTGTTTCAGTATCCGATTTATCTTTCTTCCGCAAACTAACTTGATTAATAATCCAAATGTTGAGCTTCAATATTGGTAAACATTTTGATTCCTTCTCAAAGGAAGAGGTTTTTTATTTATCTTATTTTTTACTTTATTGTTTCAAAGAAGGAAATGAGATAAAGCGTGTTATTCACATTCAAATGTCCAGAGACTAAAAAATGATTATCTCTTCAGATGAGGATGACGAGGGAAAAAATCTCTAATCGTAGGTATTAAAACAAAAGGGAAATATCGCCGTATACTGCGGTCCATTTTCCAACAACTCATAATTTCTGAAAGATCAATTTTATTATATTACCTCAGCAGAAACGAGAATTACCACAATTCTTCTTTTAAATTTTAATTTGTTTTTCTCCTCACAGTTTTGCTTCCACTTTTTCCAACTACTTTTCTCTTTTCATTTGTTTTCCTTCTTTTTCCCATCGGAAAAATGTAAAGAAGTAATCTAAGTACCAGAGGACGTTTTTCCCCCATTTTTCTTCTTTTTACTTTATTATTTCGGAGAAGTAAATGAGAAAAAAAAGCGGTGTTCATTCAAGTGTCAGTCGAAAAAAGAAAAAAGAATTATTTCTTCTTCAGATGATGGTAGTGGGGAAAAAATTCCCCACTCGTAGATTTAGAAGAAAGGGAAGAGAGATTTAAAAAAAAGGGAAGAGAAAAAATCTCTCCATATTGCGGTCACTTTTCCAACAACTAATAATTTTTTAAAGGTGTTTTTGATATATATTACTTCAGGAAAAACGAGATTCATAATAATTGTTTTTTCATTGATTTGCTTATTTTATTTACTTTTTTTCCTCCTCCCTTTTCGACTACTTTTCTCTTTTCCTTTTTTCTTCTTTTCCCCTCCTGGAGAAAATTAATAAGTAATCAAAACATCGGGAGATTTTTTTTTACTTCATTTTTTCGGAGAAGAAAATGGGATAAAACACGAAAAAACCCAAATGTCCGGCGAATAAAAAAAAATTCCTTCATCAGAAGATGGTGATGAGAAGGGGAATTCCAAATCGTAGGCATGAAAAAAAAGGAGAGAGAAGGAGGGAAATATCGGCTTGTTGCGGTCATTTTTCCAACAACTGTTAACTTCTGAGCTATTTATTACTATAATTATATTATTTCAGGAGGAAAGAGAGTCATAATTACCTTTTCCTTTATTTTTTCTCCTTTCTGTTATTTTTCTTTCCCTTCCCTTTCCGACTACTTTTCTCTGTTCATTTTTTTCTTCTTTTCCCTATTTGAAGAATACAATGACGTAATCAAAGTGATAAGGGGATTTCTTTTTACCTTATTATTTCGGAGAAGGAAATGAGAAAAAAAAATATGGTATTCATTCAAGAGTCAGGTGGGGGAAAAAAAGATTCTCTCTTCAGATGATGATGATAGGGGGAAATATCTCCACTCTAAGGTAATACAAAACGGAAGCTGAAGGAAGAAAATATTGCCGTATTGCGGTCATTTTTCCAACAACTGATAACTTAGGAAAGCAATATTTTTACTGATTTATTGAATTCCAATCAGTACAAAAAAAAAAAAAAATGAAACCGTTCAACCGTGTAAAATTTTCTTACTGCACGTGATAATTCATAATGGACAACACTCGACTCATTGGACAGCTGGACTCGTGAGAAAAGGCAAGCGGAATTTCAGTTGCTCATGAACTTCGACCTTTTAGAAGCCGATTATTCTGGGAACCAAAAGCACCCCTGCATCAGATGTCCAATTTTATAAGTGTCGACTCCAGCCCCGGTTGGAGTACTCAGGATAAATGGCCAGTTCATTACTTTTGGATATCTAGCTAAAACAAAGGATTATGTGGTTTGGGAAGAGGCGTGGCCATTTTCATTCTAAACAAAATTTCCGAAGACAAGGGAGAATTAGACTCTATAAAACGCTCTAGTAGAATGTATTATCCGAGAACACTGCAATACCTTTTTTAGCATACGATATGCACCCAACATACTACATTTCCATAGAAATGTAAGTGCAACTAGCATTTTATTTTGTAATTCCAACTTTAGTATCTTAAATTAATTGTAATAAATTAGTGTAAATAGTACTTTCTGGGTATAATATCATTTTACGCAACCTAAGCAAACCAATTAGATAAAAACTCATTTGTGAAGAGACAGGTTAAAGAAGATGATTTCACATAGAAAACTGCAGGGGGGGGGAAGAACGACATTATGAAGAATGGTGCGTATTCATAACTTTCGTTCCCTCCTCCTAAGCCGTCAGTCAAGGGCAGCCGTCACCCATTCGACATTGTGATTTGGCAGACTGTTCACCTCCGAGTTTGTTACGCAGAAAATCACTTGTTGCCTTCAATCCTTCGAAAAAGACAATCACTTTCACTTCTACTCCACGTGCGCACGCGGTAGTGGTAATCAAATTTCATCCCTTTTCTCTCATCTCGGACATTCCACAACTTAAGGTGTTTCCCTATTTCACGCTGAGGGTTTTTAAGTTTGATGTGCGGAAATATCTTCCTTCCTTTCCCAAAACCATGGGTGTTGTAAAACTCTGGCACGTGTTTATCATTGAGTAGCCACAGCTGCAATTCCATCAGTTCGATAATGAGGCCAGTTTACTTTTGGGTCCTATAATCATCCTCTGTATCAATTTTTCGAATATATAAAACATTTTGTACTGACTAGGAAAACTCAAACGAGAATCATTAAAGCAAATGTAAAAATATTTTTAAAAATAGGGAAGAAAATTTAAATCCGTAGAAACCTTCGTTATTTTTTTTTTTTTTTTATTCTTTCAGAGGCATTTAATCGCATTGAAAGAAATATAATAGTCCAGTTTTGAGGCGGAAATTAGAAATTCCATAAGATTAGCATTATGTTCCCAAAACTAAGATGTCTGTAAGACGGGAGCCACAAATATTCATACGGAAATATTTAGCTCTCTATTACTGGTTTAGGCTTGGATGCAGTATGCGCCCAAACGCGCTTGTTGTTTATTTTATTTTATCAACGACCTATTCAAAATTGGAAGGCTGGACCATAACTTTGTAGTAGATCTTCATTTATATTGGAAGAGGAAATTCTATTTTCCCTCTACAAGAACGAATGTGGTGAAGAGAGCTTTCGTTCTGCGCCGCATTACTATATCTCCAATGGCGGGAGGTAATGAGTAACTCTGTTAGAATTGACCCAAGAGCAAGCTGCCCGCATTCTGAAACAAATGTATGCTGAATTTATCACGTGTACAGGGCTATCCAGAAAGGGCTGCGGCTTTAAATAAATCTTTTGCCCCCTCGAGGGCTGTAAGCCGCCGGCCACCAGCTTTTGTGGACTATTGATCGAAGAGGGAACGATACACCACTCCACAAGAGCATTACATCTGAAGAGTTTATTCGAAATTCAATAAGAATGGCCTTCTTTGTGAATTGCGAGTATATATAACGAGATGACTTCATGAATTATAGGTTGGGGACGTTACTGGCATAATTTATCTTCGTGAATAATTCTATTAATGAAAATATTTGAAATACCACCTCTGAACTATCTTTAACGATTGTTGATTTTCGAATAATTTGCGAACAAATTATTCGGAAATGATGACCACTCGGTAGACAAAGGGTCACTGTCACGAGCTCATGGTAGGCATGATATCTGTCGAGTTGTGAGTTCGAATCCTGATTACATTAAAGACGAGTAGTGTAACAAGGTACAGGTTAAATCTATCTAGGGGTTGGGCAACTGAGAAGAATGAGGAGGCTATTAAAGTGTCATTCGCGTTACGAGAGTCGTTCAATAGGTCCTTAGAAATTCCAAGAGATGGCACTCGTAGCATGGAAAATTGTTCGATTATTCAAGTACAAGTTTATGCACTATTAGCCTTATTTTAGACTAAAAATTTTTAAAACCTAATATGCTCAAGTGGAAGTGCACTATTTTCTACGAACGGTTTATTTTTAAAAATTGTTACAACAAAATATAACTTTTTATATAATAACTTAGTTGCGTAAATAAAAAATTTTAAGAATTCCGAAGAATACGAAATTCCTGATAGTTTCAGTTGACCTAGAGCCTTTCCATGTGATAAGACTCACTGACAGAATAAAATGAAAGAGTAATGCAAACATGTGTAAGGTTTTAGAGGAAGATTATTATTGAAGTTGTTTTGCCAAATTCTTTGCAGCTGCCTAATACCAGGGGCAACTTCGCTATTTCGACTTTTTGTTCTTCTCGGCATGTGTTTTCTCTATTTCTCGAAGTATAAACGCTTCCTAAAACAACATACAAAGCTAAACATAGTTTTAGAAGCATTTGTTTAAGAAAACATGGGACTCGAATGGGTAAAAACTTCTTCTTTTTATTATAGCTTTGGAAATTCAAACGTGAAGGTTGAACTTGTTCTATTAAATTAAATTTCTTGGGGGAAATATTTGACTTTTTCAACTATTAACTTATCAAATTCGTGATTTTTACAAATGTATATTAATTACTATTTGCAATTTGAAATTCAGAAAAAAATTTACATGGGAAATGCTTACACATTCTTAAATATACAATACAGTATTCGATAGATGGCACTTTTTAATCAATTCATTTCAACAGAAGACAAAACTTTGGAACTTTTGCGTTTCGATGTTTCATGGATAAAGCACACCATGTTCTTTTAATTTCAATTGTTTATACTTTATTATTAAAACACATTTCTGTTTTTGAGAATTTTATATCACGTGACACTTTAACTTATCTGTAAAAAAGGTTTTTGAGAGACATTTGTGAAAGCGTTAAATATTTCACAAAAATTCAATGACTCATATATTTGTATTATAGATATTTTAAAATAACTGATGAAGCAGTTTAACTAAATTGCTTCATCAACTAAAAAAAAAAAAAAAAAACCGTGGCGAATCATTGACTCACACCCGCTCGCTTATTATTAAATTACAGTCAAAGCTAAGTTTGTCGGTGAGTAATTTTTGATAATCTTTGACATGCGTCACATACATCAAAGTGGTTACCTGAAAGCATTTTGTATTTTAGAATACACAAAATCTTTACCACTTGTTTCAGTGCAGGGGGCATTCAGAAGAAATAAATTTTTATTGTGTTGTCAAGAAGGCAGCGAAGTGTTTTTATTCACCCTAAATGATTCACAGATGTTCACCCAATACGAAGGATGCTCCGATTGTAAGTTTCGTCATTTTTTTTAAAGATCACATGGTACACCAAATGAAACAAACAACCGCATTAGAATCCACTCCCGTTGCTGCTTCAACACGTAAGTAGCGTCTAAGTAGAAGGAATGACTCGGGCGCAGAGTGATGAAGAAAAAAGAGTAGCAGCAGACCAGCGTGCCCGAGACGTGATTGACTGTCCGGCATGAATGGGCACGTGGAACCAGTCATCCCTGAACGCCTGTAGACTGTGTATGGTGAACAGGTCATGTCTCGTCAAACGATTGGACCCTGGTGTGGCATATTCAGCGAAGGAAGGCAGATTGTGGAGAATGAAGATCGAATTGGGCGTCCCCCTACATCCACTAATGAAAACAACTTCAGGGCATGGAGTTAGTGGAGAGGTACATAACGGTGTCAGACGTGGCGTCCACATTGTGTATTGGTCCATCCAAAACAATACTGAGGTGGAGCAGGCTGTCCTTGCATCGCAGGGCACCGAGTTTTATCAGAGTGGTGTAACGTCTGTGACATATCCACTTTCCACGGCCTTCTTTAATGTTTTTTTGGTCGAGCTACCAACTTTGACACTCATGCATCTGGACTGCCCGAGCGACACCTGATCCCCGAGATGGGGGATCATGGCTATTTCGGCAGCTTGTGAAGATTGGGGAGATTCGTCGACGAGAAGCCGTTGGAGGTCGATGGCCCTCAAAGAGCGTCAGTCCCTGCTTGGTTCCCGGTCCAGACGGATGTCTTGGTATCTCCTGTCACATATTTTTGTATAATAGCTGTACATAGTCACATTAAATATTTTAAACTTAAAAATCAGAATTCACATTTTTTTCTTAACATAATAAATTATTTTCAAACGGTACAGCGTTTTCTTGAAACTGATTGCACATTACGACAAATATCTCAATGTCTATTACGACTATGTCAAAAGAAAGTCAAGGTGTATTGTTCAAGATGGCATGATTTATTTTTATTTATTTATTGCAAATAAATGTTCCTCGTGAAAAAAAAAAAGACGAAACTGACTTTCGAAGCATCCCTCGTACTTCGAATATCAGATTAAATCTTTTTTGTTTTCTTCCTTTTTTCCCCTTGTGTGTGTGCGCAATATTTCTGCACTACTGTGAAATTGAATAACTTTATAAAAAGCGGCCCATTTATTCATAGTTTCTAAATTTTATGCGCACTGTGCAATACACCATGTTTACATGTTACAATACACCATAACACGTGTTTAAATGTATTACTTTTCTATCAAAAACATTTATATTACTTTCTACTAAGCAACTCCATTATTAAACAAATACAGCTCTAAACAATACTGTTTAAGAAATGATAAGTCTAGTTTACGAGATATTGTTAAGAGAACATTAAATATTTTTAGATTTAAATTACTGCAAAAAGGGGGAAATATTCTGCATCAGCTTCATCTCATTTTGTAAAGCAAATATTATTTTTAATAACGAATTTATAATATACAAGTAAGCATACGCGTAACCCTTAAATTTTTTTAATGTCGGAAGAGAAATAAAATTATAAATCCTTCTAAAATCCTTTCAATCCCTTTTTTTTAATGAAATAACTGAATGGTGTCCTTCCACTCGAAACTAGAATTCAATTTTCGCTCAACAGTTTTTAAAGCACCGTTAAAGTGTTTTTAATTTGATTGATAAAAGTCCTTAAGTGCTTCCGCAATTTTGTATGGTGACTCGAGATTAAATTAGTTGAAGAATCCTCATTTTATTTATTGCTTAGAGAAAAATAAAAGCGAGTCCCTGAGCGGGTTTTACGACGAATAAGCCTCTTTAAAGCAACTCTTCAGATTAAAATGATCAATGTTATGTAGAATTTTTTTTCTCTCTTGCTGAGTTTCGTAAAAGTCATAGAAAATAGTATTTAATCTCCGAATTTAATTCATGGCAGTTTGATGACAAAGCACTTTTTTTAGTGCACTGTTTCTGTTTACATTTACACTAAAATAAAAGTAATTATTACTCTAGAATTTCACAATGTTTTTTAGAAAATTATCCAGCTGTTTTTCTACATTTTGCATATTTTATACGAGAGTGGATCAAAAAGTACTTGTATTTGAAGACAGATGACAATAATAAGGTAAATTCTTTTTACCGTTGAGTGCTGCCCTCTGTTAAATGGAGCCGAAACAAATCTGACACTGATTCATATGTCATTTTTCATTCGGTAGTCATCTGATGCCAAATTAAAATATGAATGATGCCCCTTCGAGTTGTCACTATCTTTAATTACTAGATTCATCATAGTGCACAGGAAATCAAGCAAAAATCAAAACTGTGGATTGCGTCCGGTGAATCTGTTTCAAAGAAGGCGAAGACGATCTCTTTAGCCGGAAAAGTTATGATGAAGAATGTTTGATGTGCGAAAGGCGTTGTGATCACGAATACGAGTTCGATGTTTGCTAAAAATACACAAATCATTTTCGATGCTACGATCACCGTCTCTTGGAATTTTTAAGGGTTTATTAAATGGTCCTCGTATATACCTCTATTTTACAGGTTTGACTAGTTTTTGTTTAAATTAAAAGGTTCATAAACTTCCTGCAGGCTTATTAAACTGAATTAAATATTCTTAGATTTTGAACTTGCTGTTTGATTTCTATTCCATTTTTTAAAAATGGAATCTTGCTATCGATATTTGTTATTAAATAATAATCTTCAATCAGTTGTATTTAATTTGCATTCATATTATTGTGATATGAGCTAACCTGACTTATTCAGGCGTCAAACAGAATCATCAAATTGAATGTCATGCCTCATGATGAAATACATTTATCTCTATTTAGAAAAGCAATTTTTTGCGGGATGGGAGGGGCAATGCAAAGACCTCAGATGCAAAAAAATTCGGCATGCTGAATGTATGGATGCTGATACTTTGTACAGATACTTTTTTCTATGTAATTTTTATTTATTTTTATTTTTTGAAATTCACATAATTTATTTTGATTCACTATTGAAGAGATTTTCGGCGGAATATGACAAAATGCTTTAGAGTTTAAATTCTTGCACAATCTGAGAATTTTTCAAGGATGACTTTTCAGACACATAACTAATTTGGCGAACGTTTGAAAATTGCGCTGAAAAAGTCATCCATCTCCAATTTTTAAAATCCCAGTAAGAAATCTATCGATTCAAAATCACAGTATTTATACGGTATACGGAATGAATATTTCTCTCTTTTTGAAAATTCTAACTAGGGTAAATATAAATCAGTGAAAACTTTTCTGCACAATCATTGACCAAGTTTTCGGCTTTTTTACTCTCCGTTACACATTGCTCTTGCACATAATTCGTCTCAGGATGCCTTGGTTTATATCCACTTTAGACAATTTATACTTCAAAGATTTATTTAAAAAAAAGTGACCGGCGTGGAAAATAGGTACTATTGCTAATATGACATAAATTCCCCTTAATCATTTTTAAGATATTTAATTGAGCGAGATGAATTTATGCGTTTATTAAATTAGAAGCTTTGATAATTGAATTGTTTTTTTTTTCAACTGAATCCTCTAACGGCACCTTTATTTGAGTGTACGGCTTCATATGTTTCTTAAAGAATTTTGTTCCTCTTCTTTCAGGTCTGAGAATCCGTATTTTCAATCTGATTGTCAAACTTGTCGCGTGCCTACTTTACGTCATTAGAGTTGTGCTGGATCGAGGTCCATCCTATGCAGTGTGGTAAGTCCAATTTTCTATTTCCTGTATTCACAATTAAATATTAAAGCATGTGATATAAAAAAATATTTTAAAATCGATTCCTACTTAGGTCAACAAAGAAAATTTTTATGCATGCAAGTTGCGCTTTCTTCGAGCGGCCTTCGTGTCATGATTCTAGTAGTGAATACTTGACTATTGATGGCTTTTACACTTTCTCTTGGGTAGTATTGGGTAGATTAGCTGCTATTGGTTGAAGGGTAAAATGAAGAGTTCCTATTGGCTGTTGCTGTTCTTACAGCTGAATTTTGGTGAAGTACGGTCTTTGCTTGTCTGAGGCGGTAGGATATGATAGTCTTTTTTCTCATTGGATGCAGAAGGGTGGAGGGGAGGTGTCCTATTGGCTGCCCGTGTAGGCTGCGAATACTAAGGAGGAGAGTGGGTGTAGACTATCGGTAAAGGCTATGCGGCCGTAGAGAAATAAGTTTTTTAAGAATAGTTAAGATCTGATTTAAATGTAAAGAAAATTTTTATTTTAGTTTCTTTTTATTAAGTTATTTGGCGGTATTTTGCCAAATGTGGCTACCCTGGTCAGCCAAAAAAAATCGCCATGTTTGGCAATTTTTAAAATCGCGCCAGTTGGTTGGGCTAAACTGTATTTTCACCAATTAAATTTAATTAAATGAATGAATATATGAAAAAACTGTATTAACATCGTGTCATCCACTACAAGTTTAACAAAATGTATTTGAACTTGAGTGGATGAATAAAAATTATTTTATTAACGATTGAAAATATGAACAAGATACATATATAAGGAGAGTGTAAGCTAATAGTAGGAATTTAAAAAATCAAAATGTTTGCTCCATCTTACCTTTTTATGTAATCTAAGACGCACACTTATTTAGACATTGGTAGACAAGTACGTTGGTAGTATTCAGAATAACAATATTGTAATACATAAAATAGTAAGTTTACGTGCATCACTATCTTTGTCAGCTTTCACCAGTAATGAGCTTAAGCTTCAAAAATGTATAACAATGATACACTTTTCTTCAAAGTTCTTAAGGCTCTCGTCTACCGGTCATTTTGATTTCGTGAACGTAATTTTAATCCTATGGAATTTCTACAACGTTCTCAAATCTTCACCATTTTATCTTTCTGAATGCAAAAAGGTGTACACAAAAGAGCATAGAGAAATGAAGGTTTCTGCCCAATTACATTTTATGTTCGATTTTCGAAAGTGTTTTAAGATATTTTTTAAAGCCCGAAAAGCTCACAAATGAATCATTACAATAAGGATAAAAATATTGCTTAATAATTCGAAATAAAAACCAGCGTTTTTAAAAACAACGTTTTTATATGGTGGAAAGTTTATTAAAAAAATTATTAAAATATTAGTTAAAACTGGTCGCAAATATCTAAATATTGCATTGTTAGGCAAATAAGAACGGTTCCCAAAATTTCAGAGCTCTAGCTTGATGGGAAGTTGGTTAAATTAACGATAGACAATTTGATGACACACTGATACACGTACATACAGACACACACCAAGTGAAATACATAACAACGTTAAAACTAACTAAAATTAAATAATCCGGTAAATTAAATGGTTGGAATACAGTTTAGTCAAACCACTCTTGGAGACAGGAATTATTTGGCGGTATTTTGCCAAATGTTGCTAAATTGGTCCGCGAAGAGGACTTAACATTCAGCCAAAAAAAAAAAAAAAAAAAAAAAAAAAATTTCGCCAAGTTTGGCAATTACTCAAATTGCGCCAAATGATTGGGCTAAACTGCATTATTTAAAAAATATGAGTTAAAACTTGTCTCAAACGTCTAAGTATTGCATTGTTAGGCGAGTACGAACGATTCCCAAAATTTCAAAGCTCTAGCTTGATGGGAAGTTGGTTAAATTAACGATCGAAAATTTGATGACACACACATACACTCACACACCAAGTGAAATTCAGAAAAACGTTGTAAAAATAGGAGGCAAAAAGTAATTCCGCAGAAACCTTCATTATTTTTGCTCTTTTGAATGCACCATTTTGCATTCAAATAGATAAAACAGTACTATTTTAGGGCTGTAGTAGGAATTTCATAGGATTAATATTATGTTCATGAATTTAAAATGGCCGTGAGCCTTAATTTAGCCATGAGCCTATGCACACATTTATTTAGGTATTGGTAGAAATTACGAACAGCAAAGTAAATGGATTCAAAATAATAATAATGTTCGAGATATAAAATAGACAGTGTGTATATATTTGTTTAAGTCGGCTTTCACCAGTAATGACTAGAAGCTTCAAATATATATAACAATGATACACTTCTCTCAAATTTCTTAATTAATACACAAAGTAAGAGATAAGAAATTTATTAAAAACAAAATTTAAAACATTTTAGTACTTTTCAATAGACCATTTTTTTTATCTTAATTCTTACGTAATTACAGGAATCCAATAAGTGACAAAAAATAAGATACAATTATTTAGAATTTTAAGGTAGAAGTACATCTTCGAATAAAGTTTTTTGAATTAAAGTAAAGTTTGCTAACCAATGTATTTTTAATGGCCTTATGGGGCATCACAATTAGAAGAACATCTATGAAAAAAGTTTTGTTAACGTATAGTTTTATTGTTAAAAGGGCATTTGTAATAATATATGAGCAAACATTAAGACTTTTTGGCAAACAGAGTAACTATAAAGAAAATAAATATATTCATATTTGAATATTTAATATAATACGGAATATAATTTTATGTAGGGAATAGGCTAGTATCTAGATAATGCATCCTTTACACAGGAAGCTACGGTAGGTGGAGCTCTGAACACCGAAACTTTCTTCAAAAGTCGTTGTAATGTTCACTTTATTGCATTGTAAAAAAAATCACTTCTACTTAATATAAAATCTCAAGAACAATATATTATATACATATGTGTGTGTTTGAAGCAAATGCACACACTTGTGTGATTTCAAATTCAATGAGGATAACATAATATTTTTGAATAACGATGATAACATAACATTTTGAGATATTACGTTTTGAAATAATGAAATAATGAAAGTTCTTAGAACCTTTCAGGTTAGAAAAATTCGTGATCGATTAATATCAAAACAGCTGTAACTCAGCTTCTAAATAAGATAGAAGCAAAATTCAAACAGAATTGTAAAGATAAAAGAAGATTAAATTGAAATATAAAACCAAAAATAAAGAGAGAAATCAATATGATCATGAAACATTATATTTTGAAAGTTGCATTAAGAGAATTCCTTAAAAGAGAATTCCTAGTATATGTATACTACGGTTAATTTTGACCCCAGACATATTTCTACTTTATTTAGTTCTAAGAGAAATTTGAATTACCTTTCATTCTTTTATTTTCATAAATTTCTTGTTTTAATTTTTGTAAGTATTTTTAATATTTCAAACTTTTAATACTCAATATTATTTTTTATATTTCGTACAATTGCTTTATTATTTAATAGAGCTTTGTTTTTTTTTTTTTTTTTTTTCATTTGTAACAAAGGATCATAATTCCTGAAGTGGAAATTACTTATTATGTGTGCTGAAAATATTTTTTTTTCAATTCTTTTGTATTAAATGTCCAAAGAACATTATTTTTCATATCGTACTTTAAAGAATGTTACAATCCTAGCCACAAAACAGCAAACTAAATTATTTTTATGTGCAGTCATGAGAAATGGTAACGATGTTATTTATTTAAATAAAAAGCTCATTTAACGAAGTAAGATTGGAACATAAACTTGCAAGCCATCCGTAATTGTAATTAATTTACACACCGATAGGGCTAATATTTTGTTCACCACAAAGTAGCGAAGCTGACCACGTTTCAAGGCATTATTATTGTGTTTTACGTGTATGTTTTTGATTCTTATGCTCATTCCAATTATTTAATGAATGGGTGTTAGGTTATTTCTGGCCATTTTTATTCCTCATTTTTTTGAACTTAAAGCAATTTCATTATTCGTATGAAATTTTTGGGGCTTTCCATTTCAGGAATCACTATTAAAATTTTCTGGCGTTTTTAATGCATGAATGTAAATCTGCTGAAAACAAATTTTGAATTAAAAATCCACTAAATTGTACTTTTAAAAATTCAAAATGGCGTATGGCTGTGAACCGTAATAATTCAAAGTTATAAACTCCGCCTAACTTAAGAAATCTCCTTCTAAAAGTATAATTTTTTTTGAAAAAAAAATTCATAAAACTGAATCTTTTAATCAAACTATCGAAATAATGTTTAATTTAAATGGGTGTTTTTTTCTTATTTGAATTAGAGTTCATACCCTCTTTCAGCACGTTTTTACCATCGAATTTAAAGGAATTACTCTTCAACAGACGAATATTCTAGAATGGATATTGATAGGAATGTAGAAAGAAAATATGCAGAATAATATTTATATGATATAATGAAATTAATATAACTGATGAAAGACACTACTCGTTAAATCATTATTTAAAAAATGTTTTCGATTTCATCAAACTAAATCTCTAAATTAAAAATATTAGAATAATATACAATTCGAATGTTTGTTTGTTTTTTTTTCTTCCACGAATTAGAGTTTATACTCTTTTTTTTTCTCATTTTTACTCTCGAAATTAAAGGAATTAGGCCTCAGCACAAGAATATCTTATCGCTACGAATATCCCTACGTATGTAGAAATGAAATATACAGAATATAATTCGAACAATGTAATGAAATGGATATAACTGAAGAAATCTACTACTTACAATATAAATATGTAAAAAAAATATTTTCGTCAAACTAAATCTTCTATTTAAAAACATTAATATTTTAATTTTTTTTACTGAAATTGAAGTTTATTCTCCTTTCTTATAACTTATTTTTACTTTCAAAATTAAAGAAATTAGGCCTCAGCACAGGAATGACTTAGATTGAATATCGCTACGAATGTAGAATGGAAATATGCGGAATATAATTCGTACAATCTAATGAAATGAATGTAACTGAGGGAAGCCACTACTCATTACATCATTATTTAAAAAAAAATATTTTCCAATTTCATCAAACTCAATCTTCTAACTAAAATAATATACAGTTTAAAATGTTATTTTTTTCTAACCGGAATAAGAATACGTACTCTTTTTTTTATCACTTTTTTACTCTCTAATTTAAAGGAATTCGGTCACTGCACAATAATATTTACGAATGAATATCGCTTCATAGTTTTCATATCAAGTAATGAAATAGATTGAAATGGAAAAAAATGCCATTTTTGACAACATAAGTATGTTAGAAAAATATTTTCGTAAAATTAAACTTTCTAGTTAAAATATAAAAATGTTTAATGTAAATGTTGTTTTTTTCAATGGACTTGTAGCAGATGCTCTTTTTTTCACCGCATTGCACTCAAATTTAAAGGAATTCAACCGCAGCGCATGAATATTTAAGAATGAATATCGCTTCGAATATAGAAAAGAAATGCAGAATTTTCATATCAAGTAATTCAGAAAAGTAGAAGTAGGAGTCACTAAATTTTGGATATTCACCAAAATCCTTTCTTCCAATAAAAGTTCCGGACCGACCTTTCGTGCGTTTCTTTGGAACGAAAATCAGGAACGTTATTCAAAACTTAAAATATTCATGGAATAGTTTTTACTTCTTTTATAAAGACGCCTTTCGATATTCAGTATGCAGATTTAGAAAGCAATATCCAAATCTTTTTTTTTTCATCTCTATCCCACCTTATTTATATGCTGCCCTTTAATAATATAGGTCTATCATTTTAAAAATAATTTTTTTAAATATTTATATATATTAAAAAACGTATTTCGTTTTCATCACCTCAAAAAAAAGTGGAGCGGGTTTTTTTTTTTTTTTAATTTTATTTTTATTTTTTAAAACATGCAGTTTGGGGGTCGACTTATTCAGCATTTACATGTCTTAATCATACTGAGTTATTAGTAAAGTAATAGTTACAATGTGGAGCCTGGACATAAAATGTGCTAAATATGTAGTCCTCTAGAATACATGTTGTTTCGAACATGAGAGGATGCTTACCTGCAACGATTCTCTTGTGAAGGAAAAGAAACATTCACAGAGATTTCATCATTCAGCCGAGGAAAGGTTAAGTAATGTCCCCTCAAGCTTTGCGACGTATTTGGCGACTTGGCGAAAAACTTGGCGATTTAGAGATATTTCTAGTAGAAGGTGCTGCAATCTAGTCGATATCTCCCCTGGGAAGAAAATTACTGACATTTCTTGAATTTTTCCCTGTGACATCACGCTTGGCCGGAGCGCCCATATAAAGCGAAGAGTTTGCTTCGGAAATTATTCAGGAAATCGATTGAGAAGCAGTCAGCATTTAGCTTAATTTGCGGAAGCGGCCGGTATTTGCTTTGGAAGTACAGAATTTTTCTGCGGATGTTTGCCTGTGGTGCGAACTAGTAGTAGGCTGGTGAGTGGAACCTTACTGTTACAACCGCGACTGTCAATGCTTCTAGTGTAGTTTTTTGTTCCTGTATCTGTATCGCTAATCTGTAAGGTACTGTGTTTTCTATTTTTCCTGCAATTGTCCAGTCTCTGCTACCTGTGTGTCGTTTTCTCCAGAGTGTTTGTGAATGAAGCATCCTTTGTCGTCATCCCCATTGATTAACATCATAATCATTCACTTAACTCGTCATATACCCATAGGCGATTGGAATTTTACTAACAATATGAAAGCGCAAAATGGAAAGGGCAAATTTTGCAATTAAGAAAATAAATTCTCAAAATTTTCATATTCCTTTCATTCAACATTTCAAGATAGATAAAGCTATACAATATTTCAGCTCTAAATAAGAAAAATAAATGAACAGATTGATTAATCAGGCAATGAAATGTATTTCGCTGTAGAAATACACTACTGACTGTATAATTACAATAAAAAATACATTGCTATATTGTACACAATACTAAAAATACAACAGTCACTCTGAGGAACAACTGAATGATTCAAAACAGCGTTCCTGATCCATCATAATAAAAATAATCGTAAAGGAAGTGTCAGGCTGTAACTTATGTCTGTATCAGTTACACCAGTTAAAAAAGCAGAGGATTATCCGATCTTAGCTTCTAAGAGCTACTTAGCCAAACTCAATAAGTAATCAGTTAATAAGTGGGCACAAATCTCAAGTCGGGTTCAAGGCTCGTCACTCAATGTTACTAGTTTCTAGTCTCTTGTAGATTCTACTTAACACATCAATCAATCACTCCCGAGACTAACATTGAAAACATTTTTTTTGCAAAATTTTTTTTTTATTCATCAACATAACACCTTTTGTTAATCACCTTTTAGGGTGATACAATCGTTCCAACGCTTTTCCAAATCTTTTTTTTTTTCAAAAAAAAATTTTTTTTTTCCTTTTTTTCGCAAGAAATCTTTTTTGTTGCGAGTAAATAGCGATAAACAGCTTTCTGAATCATCGACTCGTTGCTGTTTTTGTTCCATCGAAAGCAATCGCGGCACCCACTTGGAAAAAACCTTTTTCATGCTCAATTTTTCATGAAGGATAGTAAATACACTTCCATATGATATCTGTGTCATCTCAGCAATCTCACGGAGCTTCACTTTACGATCTTTCATTATAATTTTTGTCACTTCACTCACATTTTCCGGTGTAACGGCTTCCACAGGTCTACCCGAGCGTTCCGCGTCATTTGTGTCGGTACGACCCCGTTTAAACTCGGCAAACCACCGACAAATCGTTGCTTTGGATGGACAAGAGTCCGGGTAACATTTTTCAATCCATTGTTTCGCTTGCACGGTGTTTTTACCCATTAAAAAACAATGTTTTATCAGAACACGAAACTCGGTTTTTTCCATTTTTTAAACAAACTACAAAACGACTTTACTCCAACCTCGATAACTCAGCTGTTTCTGGTCCGATCGACTTAAAATTTTGACACGTTTCAAGCAAAGGTTAGTACTCTAGAAAGACCTGGTTACTGGTTTACTACGAGCGCCATCTCTGGGTTAGTCTCGGGAGTTATTCATTGATGTGTTACTAGTTTCTTGTCTCTTGTAGTTTCTAGTTACTAGTTTCTAGTCTAGTCCTTTCCTGTGTTCTCTTGCTCAGGCAAGACTTGCAGTCTGAAACCCATTCGGTGAAGCGAGGGTTGCAAAATTTGTTTACTAACTGTACGACTGGTGCCCTGAATCAGCTGGGGGGGTAATTTGAGCTAATGTTTGGCTTTGCTGGCTACGTATAATATAGCTGGGCTGTCTGACGCCACGCTCATTCATGGCTAATTGTCTTTAGCAATTTCTCCGATATCTAGTTTTTACCTATAATCCGCGAATTCTCGGTATACTTTTGACACAGTCGGCATTGAAAATCTTATTTCTTTGACGATATCAGAAATTGAATAGCCAAGCGCTTCCTATTTGGTAGCGATAGAAGGCGTCTTACCCATACTGGCAGTTGAAACGATTAACAACCACCACAATTCTAGTTATATATGTATTTACCTCAAAGACCCTCATATGGCGCATAAATGAGAGAGAGAGCACACGATTTGCATAACATTGTCTATCTCTAATGCAATGGCACTTCAGTGCAATTTGCAAAGTTAATTGACATCAGTCACGATTTATTCATAAGGCGAGGTTCTCAAACCAATTAATATGGACCCTCAGATTGTTATTTTTAAGAAAATACTTTTAATTTCTTAATATATTAATAAAAATATGCATTATTTTACAATAAATTTCTGCATTAATTACACTTTTACAAATTTGGCTTTCTACACTAGTATAGGTTAACTGATGCCCATACTGTCAATTGTCGAGCCATAGATTCTTGATAGTATAACTATTACTGTTCTTTCTCTTATAAATGATTAGTCCATATATAAAGTATAACATTACTATTTAATAATAAATTATGAAGCCGTAAAGTTTTTGTTAACAAAAAAATGTTCAAAGCAAAAGTTTTCAGAAGTAAAGTTTTTAACTGGTTTAACAGTTCACTCATTACTAGCAAAAATTTA
Organism: Nephila pilipes; assembly: GCA_019974015.1. Classification (NCBI taxonomy): domain Eukaryota; kingdom Metazoa; phylum Arthropoda; class Arachnida; order Araneae; family Nephilidae; genus Nephila; species Nephila pilipes. The sequence goes on along the minus strand of BMAW01015321.1, from coordinate 10,320 downwards.
TAAACTAGGAATGAATACTGGTTTTATTTTAAAGATGATTTTTTTCAAATAAAAAGGAAATAATATGATTATAATCAATTCTAAAATCGAGTATGAATTATGAGAATTACATTTCCCTTTCTAAGTAAAATGGGGAGTCGGAATTTGATGTTTTTTTTTTTGTTTTTCGTATATCATATTGAACTAAATCTACAAACATAATACAATTTGTAATCTCTTACAAAATATATCAATAAAATGTTTATACTCTTCTTTTTTTATATCCTTCTTGTTTATTCTCTCTTTCACAAAATATGAAATAGAAAATTAAAGTATCAAAGTGCTGCTATGATATTATACAAAATAATAATACATAAAAACAAAATAATACAGAAAATATTATTTTCAAGCAGTAAAATTAGAATCTCTCAAATAAAACTTAATCAGTTTATGAATGTATGTAACATAGAAAATAAAAGTATGTTATCTCAAGAAACAAATTACAACTATTTTCGTTTCTAAATATAAATTTTAGAATCATTCCTTTTTTCACATAAAATATTAATAAAAAAAATACCTAAAATTTTTTCTTTTGCTTTCAAAAGTTTTATATTTCTTTCGAACAAGCGTTAAGAAAAATTTCATTTGGAATTTTTTCTGCTTCAACGTACAATTTCATCATAAAATAAGTCACCAAATCGCTTTATGAAAAGAATTTGGCATCGAATTTGAAGAGTTTATTTCTAACTTTTTCTTTTGCAAACTCACGAAGAAAATAAACTTGCGCCGTATGAAATATATTTATGATTTTGAAGTTGTTTCTCAGAACAGAGTGACCTTATAAGACTTTCCAAGCTTCCTAATAATCAACATTTACTGTCGTAAAAATTTGCAGCTAGCTTAGAAACAAGCATATTTACTGTCAAATAAACTGTAAGAGGATTTAAAATACTTCTTTAAACTTTGAATATGTAAATACACTAATCCTTCTATACTATGTAACATTTTCTAAATGTATTTTTTTTTTCTAAATCAAAAGAACAGTTAGATTTATTTGATTAAATAATAAATTATCATATACATTTTCAGGTAATTTGGATATTTGAAACACCTGTAGAATTCTCCTTGTGGTAAAATATAATTGAATAGCTCAGTGAAAAATAATTATTATCGAATTATTTCCAAAGTCGTTAAAATAAATAATGATTTAGCAACTGTTTATTATACAAATAGAATGAATAATTGGCATTCGATAATTTCGGATATTTCATAATATCTTTAAATTAAATTATTATTTATGTCTAAAGATTATGTATTTTAAAAATATTTATAAAATTACGAGAAAAGAAATGTTTCGTTCGCAGATGATTTCAATCCCTCTTAAAAGAAAAAAAAGTTTTGTAAACACATGATACCTGAATGTTTATTCGAAAAAGTTTTTATTTTTATTCTTTATTTTTATTTTTGGCATTTGTATTATGATAAATTAAACAAGTAATATAAAAAAAATTATAGTCAATTCCTACTTAAATCAACAAAGAATTTTTTATGTTATTTTAGTTACTTTTTATTAAATAATTACAATTAATATAAATATGTATATACATATGACCGCATCACAATATTAAGGGGTAAAAGAAATTTTTTTCCATCGATCTATACGCTTCGTCACTGACAGCATTTATTCCAAAATTTATATCCCACTAAATATCCTATAGAAAAGAAATTTTTTTTCTAACATATAAAACTAAAGTTAATTATTTGAAAATCAAATGAAAAAGTTTTACGCTTCGACCAGATTCGATCCGAAGGCATGACGATTCCACGCCGACGCTCTACCAATTTTGCCATTGCAAGACAAACGTCATAGTAGAAGCATTAGCTTGTTTCTTAATTCATCCGGTAAATGAAATGGTGGAATGCAGTTGAGTCCAACCACCCTTGGCGACAGGAATTATTTGGCGGTATTTTGCCAAATGTGGCTACCCTGATCCGCGAACTTAACGTTCAGACAAAAGAAAATCGCCAAGTTTGGCAATTTTTGAAATCCTGCCAAGAGGTTTGGCTAAACTGCATTTTCACCAACTAAATTTAATTAAATGAATTAATATTTGAAAAAACTGTATCCACTACAAATTTTAAAAAACGTATCTAAACTTGAGTGGATGAATAAAAAGTATTTTATTAACGATTGAAAATTTAAACAAGATATATATAGAGAGAGCGTGAGCTAATAGTACGAATTTAATAACATAATTCTATTGAATTCAAATGGAGATGGGTTTACAATAGGTTTTTTTTCATGACTTAAAAATTATGCGTGAGATTTATAGGGTTTTATCTTTCCAAAACGAGTTTGAAATAATTTTAGAAATCATTGTAGTTTGATCGTTTACTTATAATATTGTACTGAAATAGACCGTATATATTCAAGAGGGAGCTGTTATATTAATGCAAATAAAAACAACTTTGCTTGTTACTTTTTTCTTCGTTGTTTCTTATGTAGTATTCATGTATTGATGACAACTAAGTATAATTAGAGTCTTGGTAACAGGTTTGAAGAGTACGCGATTCAGCTGCTCAGTCTACACATTTCATTGCATCTTACAAACTGACTGCATCCGGTTAACTTTCAACAGCTTTGTCAGTTCTTGTGGATTTATATGAAGGAACTATTTACTTTCCAGCGATTACCCCTTGACTTTGGCGAATAAAAATGATGGCGAGGAAATTCAAAGTGATAGGTCAATATATACAATGGAGGAATGTAAACTACTTCTCATCTGTAATTATATCGACCTTTTTGTTTCACTACATCAGCTGACTTAATTGACTTTCATTTGATTCGTCGAGGTCAGAATAAAGCAGGATGGCCGAATGTAGGAATTACTATTTATTATTTCACAATCATCAATAATTATCTTTATTATTATCTATCATTTCACAATCATCAATAATTATCTT
>BMAW01015312.1:0-11958 GCA_019974015.1 Nephila pilipes | reverse complement strand
ATTTCAGTATGAAACTTTGCCAGTTTGTGTAATAAAGTACATTGTTTAAAATATTGAGTCAAGTTTTGCTATTAAATTAATATATTTTCTTAAACAACATGAAATATGCGAACAAAAATTTGAAAAATAAATTAGCCTACCTTATTTTACCCACAAGATAACTTTTGAAAGATGTACAGTAGAACCATAATTCTTATACCAAATTAAAGCTAAATAATGACCTTATTCTGTAAATCTCAAATTTTAAATTTGCCTTACATTAAAAAAATTGAAAAATTAAAAAGTTATCAAGTTTGTATTTAGTAACTTTTTTTTTTCATGTATCATGTTATAAAATAAAATCTAATCATCCCATTAACAAAATTGAGGTTCACAGAATAAAGATTTACAAGTACAACACCTATGTAAAATTTGAAAGCTCTGCATGCAAAAGAATTTTTTTAATCCTGTGGGAAAGTGTGAAAATAGCAAACTGAGAAAAAGAGGTTTGTTTACATTGCATTACATAGAACAAGCCACTTTAGACACTTACATTTTTTGTTGCACAGGACGTAATAATTGTCGGATTTTGACGCAGTTTGTTTTAAAATGCTCCTAACATTTACTACTATTTTTTAAAATCAAATTTGAAAAATCGAATTTTTGAAGATGCAAAGGTACTAAGTCCCCTTAATACACATTTCTTTTGATCAGTTGTTGACGGACCTGTTAATTTTGAACCACGATGAAATGCAAAAGTAACAACATTGAGCGTGTGAGAGCTGGTATCCAACTCTCATAACGTCAACGGCATGTAAAGATTTTGAAGCCAAGGTTCAATTATCGTGCAGCAACTTTCTTCATTCCACAAGATGGGTGTTCAGTGGGATCAAGACAAGATTCTACGGTACGACTTGAACGCTGCTGGTCACGATGTTCGCGACTATGACTACTCAGCCACCAAGATTTTACATTAAATCATTGTTATGCATTTTTTTATGCATTATAGATTATTCTTGCTTAGTGATGAATAATTGCTCTTGTATGCATGTGTGTATATATATATATATATAATTATATATCAAAGTGCGTGCATCAAAATATAATGAATTATTTTCGTTCCTTAGTAACAACATTTCTTCAGACTCTCTTCTGATATGAAGGGGCATAGCAACAGCCCTTTTCCCGCCAAATACATTGAGCAAGAATCTTGGAATGTGGTTATTGGAACGCTATTGGCTGACACCGTACAATGAGGTAGCAGCCATTATTACTACAGGGAGGCAGGTTGCTGCCCGACCTTCAACAAGAAACGACATATCTTTCTTGAGTAAATGCATTGTATGCACCACTTTGTACAACACAATTTATCATATTTTAAATTCAACGAATCTTTTATTTGAAAGAACTGAACATTTTTTTATTATAATGACTTGTATGGACTGATGTGGAAGCGTGAATGATGGACATTATACAAAATATTTGATAATTTTCCTAATCTTATCAAGACGATATGACAATTGAAAATAGTTAGTTCTTGCGACGACCGTACCTATAAGAATTAGATAAGTAAAGTAAATGTAATGATATAATATAACGATTTGTATAATGATAAAGATTTTAACAATTAAATTTTCTAATTTCCGTTTTAATTATTATAGTAATGGGTTCATCTTCATTTCCTGATACAATTCCCTTTAATCTTAATTTATTCGATCGTGCGATTTCTAAATCTGCTTAGATTGGCAGGATATACAAGTTTTTTCGAAGTCAATTTTAAAAAGTTTGTGTTTCAGCAAGTATTTTTTATCAAAATGAGAAAGAGATAAGAACAGAAACTTTACCATTAAAAATACCTTCAACTGAACAAATCGATAAGAGCAAATTAATAAATATAATGAGCAAACACAAATTTCATAACATATTATTTATACAATGAACAGGAAAAATAAGAGAAATGTTAAGAAATATTTTCAAAAACAATATTGTATGGAAAATATGTAATGGTAAAAATTTGAAATAAAATTATTGTCAAAGTGGTTTTTTTAAAAAAAATAGGTATGAGTGATACAATAAGCCCTCTTCAACTTTAAAAACTTAGTTTTTCGTTTAAAAACAAACTGATGACTTATTAACAATATATTTTGATTTTATAGTTTATTCCACATGAGTCCAGGCGATAAGACACAGAGAGGACAAGACGCTTTTTATAGCTACACAGAATCCAGAAGAGTTGACAAAGAATTGAATAGCAACAGCATTTTATTCAGTTAATTTTACGACAATGGTTCGTATTGCATATGAAGAAAGCGATGAGATAAAAATTCTAGAAAATTCCAATTTTGCAGACTCAATGACAAAAAGAAAGTAATTGATAAGATTTTAGCCAAAGTCATTTAATCTTTTCAAATGTTATGTTTTTTCCCTAATTGTGATTTCTCTCTATGGATTAACAGACTGATTTTCGCAAAATAATAATAATAATAATAATATATTTATTGTCAGTACTGAGATAACTATAGGTGATTCTTTTTTAATATCATTGCTGCTGAACATTTTGTCCAATATAAACTAATATGTTTCATTCAAACGCCAATTGATAAATGTTTCAAGACATGCAATTGAGAAGCTAGTTGTAGAACATATAATTTAGATTCACGGTATTCCTAATAACAAATATGGTAGATGCTAATGCAATTTATCCAAAACCATGAAAATTGGTAATTCAAGAGATTATTAATAGTGTACGGGTTCTTAAAAGTAATGATTTTTTGTACTGAGATCATAAGCACTGAAACCCACCCATCATGTTAACAGGTCAATTGAAAAGTCCCCGGCCTGACACATAGATGGCGCTACTAAAATTAAATCCATATGTTTGTTAGTTAGCCCTAACCCTCAAAAGATGCGTGTATAAATTTGACAGCTGTCGGATCATTAGTTTGTGAATTATAGCATTTTGAGGGAAGCAACTTTTGTTATTGTGAAAAAAATGGATAAAAAGGAATTTCGCGTGTTGATAGAATATTGCTTTTTGAAGGGAAAAAATACAGTTGAAGCAAAAACTTGGCTTGATGCCGAGTTTCCGGACACCGCCCCAGGAAAATCAACCATCAAGGATTGGTATGCTAAGTTTAGACGTGGTGAAATGAGCACCGAAGAAGGTGAACGCCCAAAAGAGGTTGTTACCGACGAAAACATTAAAAAAATCCACAAAATGATTTTGAATGACCGTAAATTGAAATTGAATGAAACAGCAGATACTCTAAAGATATCAACTGAACGTGTACATCATATCATTCACGAATATTTGGGTATGAGGAAGCTCTGTGCAAAGTGGGTGCCACGCGAGCTCACTTTTGACCAAAAACAACGACGAGTTGATGATTCGGAGCAGTGTTTGAAGAGGATCAAGTGTAATAAACCCGAGTTTTTGCGTTGATATGTGACAATGGATGAAACATGGCTCCAAAATTTCACTCCGAAGTCCAATCGACAGTCTTCCGAGTGGACTGCACACGATGAACCCGCTCCAAAGCGTGGGAAAACGCAACAGTCGGCTGGCAAGTTTATGGCGTCTGTATTTTGGGATGCGCATGGAATAATTTTCATTGACTATCTTGAAATAGGAAGGACCATCAACAGCGACTATTACATAGCGTTATTGGACCGTTTGTAGGACGAAATCGCCGAAAAATGGCCGCATTTGAAGAAAAAGAAAGTGCTGCTTCACCAGACAATGCACCGTGTCACAAGTCAGTGAAAACAAATCCATGAATTGGGCTTCGAATTGCTTCCTCATCCACCGTATTCTTCAGATCTGGGCCCCAGCGACTATTTCCTGTTCTCAGATCTCAAAAGAATGCTCGCTGGGAAGAAATTTTCTTCGAATGATGAGGTGATCGCCGAAACTGAGGCATATTTTGAAGCAAAGGACAAATCGTACTACAAAAATGGTATCGAAAAGTTGGAGGGTCGCTATAATCAGTGTATCACCCTTGAAGGGAATTATGTTGAATAAAAAAAACTAATTTTGCCAAAAGAATGAGTTTTACTATGGTAGGCCGGGGACTTTTCAATTAACCTGTTATGTTATATTTGCGGGTAGAAAACTTCGAATTAGACCAAATTTCTAGTTGATGCAGAGTCATTGTACCTGGATTTAACTTAGTTATCAAAAGATCCTTGGAATTGAAGCAATAAACTTACCATTTAAACTTCCTTTATTTTTCGTGGTTGGTTGATTGATTGATTATTTACTTTGGTCGCTTAATTGAAATCTAAATTTTGTACAAAATAATCATGCTGTAGAATAAGTTTCTTACTTGTTGGTTCAATAACTATTAAAGAACCGGACATTACATATACATACTCATCCACACATCTTTGCGTGCCAGATGTTGATTATGTTGGATTTCTTATTCTGTTTTGATCAATAAGTTTCACTTTCATGGAGGTAACATAGTTAAAGACGTCGAAGGAATTGTGCATTCTGGGTTTTCGGAAGGAGCAACGCTTAATATTTTTGTTGCAACCTGCCTCACTGTAGCATGTTATATAGCACGAATATACAGTGACTCTCAAAATTGAATATACACCTTCCTTTTTTGACATTAAAAGTTTAAAAAAAGTAATATTGAATATTTATATAAAATTACGATACATCTATGTGAAATACATTTTAAGAAATGAATTAGACGTGGAAACAAGTATGTGTGTGAAACCAGTTTTGTAACTAAATTACATAATTTTTAAACAGAAACTCCAGCATATTAAGCTACAAAATTGAGTATACACCTGGCATAACTTTTAAATGAAAACATGAAAAGACAAACTAATATTTGTTTGCATACCTTTTCGAAATACCTTTCGATTTAACAAGATTTTGGGTTGCTCCACTTGTAATTTTAGCCCGTATGAAAATAGTTTTTAAGGTATCCGTACACCTTCGAAGAAAGTTTTTTGAAATACATTGATATTTGTTATAAAAATACTTTTTTATGCTAAAATATAACCTAAAACTATGAAAAACACACTTAATAATTTGCTTTTAAATCAAAAAAAAATTTTGGAGTGAAAAACATAGTGAAAATAGTACATAAATTGATTATTAGAATAACGCTCATAACTCAAAAGTAAACAAAAATATCATTATTCTGTAACTTTTATCTTATTCATCATAACATTTTTTGGGGCTGGTACTACTTTCATGATGAAAATCTCATTACAATAATTTTTATTGTGTTTCGAGTCAAATAACAATGAAAAATCATAAAAAAGTTACAACAATACATGATTTACACCTTTGTTACTAAAAATATATCAATTTTATAATCATGAAAGTGGTAGGGGTCCTTAAAAATTGTATAAGGAAGACACTTGCAAAATTTCAATTAATTTGGTTCATAACTTTTTCTGATATCTACGTTGCCATATGTAAATATGTCAAGAAAACTCATTTTGAGAAAAATCAAAAACAAACTTTTAATTGCAATTTTTAATAATAAACATAATAAAATATATTTAAAATGCCCCTGATTTATATATAACACCTTCTTTGCTTTCTAATACATTAATTTTTTTTTCCTAAGAGCTCTGAGTATTTTTCGACGCTGCTTTACATTTGGTGTTGAATGACGTGCAGCATCAAAAATTCGACAACTGTCAAGGTGTTTGTAAGATTTTAAGGTAAAATAACCAGGCGTTACATTTAATTTCCTTAAAATTTCAACACAACCCTTGTACCCATCATTAAACTGTATAACAGCATCCAATGCACCAGATTTTAAAATTTTAAGGCACACGAAAACCTCTTTCGGTACCCTCTGCCAAATTATGCCATTAAAACAATCATTGGCATTCTGTGTCTTACCATGAAGGCACTTTGACAGAAGTTCTTTAGAACACAGTTCTAAATATGTAGGTTTAATTAAATTTAATACATCATTGGATAAGCCATTATATTTTTCTTTGGGCTTTTTGCCGCATGACAGTGCTCGCTGATAATAACACCAGCTATCTTTCCCGATAGGGCACTGTCCATGCATGGGTTTCTTGCCACTCGATGCACAGTGGTACAAGGCCGCAATGACGTTCTGTTGAAGTTTGAGTAGATTGCCAACATTACTTCGAACAGCAATTCCATAGTAATTTTGCAATCTGTCAATAAACGAATCGGTAAGTTTACCTTTACCAGATAAACTTTTATTTTTGGATTTCAGTTTGCGCAATCTCGCACCTACTCTTTTCTGAACATGCCCAATGCATTCCAGTTTAGTTACGCTATCTTTCCCATATGTGTCTTTCACGCTGATGAAGCCTTTAGAATCCCCGTCTCCATAATAGTGTGAATACTTCAAACCTCGTTTCTCAATTGATCGTTTGAAGATCCTGTTTGCGCCAACAGCTTCCATCTTTAATGAGGAACCTTTAAAATTGCTTCGACACACATGATCTGCTTCAAGCGTCTCGGATACAATACCTTTAGGCATTTTCGAAAGCTTTCTGCAGGTCGGACAATATGATGACATTATTTCAATGTCCACTACTTTGCCAGTGTCGATTGACAAAGCAGCAACACACCCATTCATAGAAGTGTAACCTCTACGCTGCCATGTTCCATCGACAGAAACACCGCATTCAGCTAATTTATTTTTAGATGAATGAATATTCAAAACTTCCTTAGCTGCCTTTTGCATCGACAGTTCACTTACTTCTGAAATCACAGACATAAGTTTATTCTCATGATTGGTGTATGCAGTTTTACTGAGCCTGGGTAAATTTAATGTTGCACATAATTTATATGCAGCAGAAAAACCTTTCCCAATTTGTCTCATGGCATAAACAAATCTTGCATTTATCTCAGGATAGTTTAATGTTTTCTTCGAGCTGGAAAATCCTGTGCAAAAGTCACAATGCTTACATTTTATTGCAAAACTTGAGCACAATCCATACCTCGAGTCTTCATGTAACAGCAAACCATCGTGGAAGCATTTGGGGCAACAAAGTTGTAAAATTGAGCATAGAAGGAGTTCTATGTCAATAATTCTGTTGCCGGTTAGCGGTTTATTTTCATATTCAGCAATTTCTTCATCTAGAATGGCAGAAAGGTTCAATTTTGAAGCACTGGCATTAGCAGTTACAGTACTATTTTTGCTATCATTTTTGGTAAAACCATTACCACGAAATTGTCTTTTTCTTTTAACACTAATTCTCCTTTTTGAATTTCCCATTTTAAACGAAAAAAATTGAGCTTTTCAACAATAAAAACAATCTTAATCAGAAACTTATAAGAATGAGAACAGAAACCAAAACAGATGTAAACAAACAATAACGATTCTCTTTTCTTGCCAGATTCAAGATAAAAATGTATTTAAAAACCTGTTGCCAAATGTATTTTCAAACATTCTGAAAATTCAGATTCATGTTTTAAAATTTATTTATTTTGTACCATTGTACTTATAAAAGATATTTCGAAAAATAAAAATGTAAACAAACATTTCTTCCAACTTCCTGTCTGCAGAAATGCACTTCCGGTTTCAAAAATCAGCTAACGAGTAAAATTCAAATCCCTGTAACTTAAGTTCTAAATAAGGTATAAGCAAAATTCAAACACTATTAGAAAGAAAAAAGTTTAAAATTTAAACTGATGTTAAAATTAGAAAATCGAAAATTTTGACAAAAATGACGTTTTAAAGGTGTACGGATACCTTAAATGGTCTTTACTCATGATACGATGCTTTTAGACAGATTTTTCCAACTGTGACCATAAATTTTCAATAACTTTGAGATCAGATGATTGTGGTAGAGTGTACAATTGAGCAATTTTAGCTGTATGCTAAGGATCATTATCGAGTTGAAAAATGAAACTCGATCCTAAACTCAACTTTTCAGTATTTTGCTTTAAATTATTTTTCAGAATGTTCAAGTATTTAATTTTGTCCATGATCCCATCAATAAACATTAACCTTCCCACACTAATGGCTGACATACAGACCCATACGAATAAAGAACCATCTCCATACTTGAAAGTAGGAATGAGGTTTATACTGTTATACTTCCGGCCAAACAGCCTCACCCATCACTTTCAAAAACATTAAGCGATCGCCAATGAATACATCTTGATTCCAGAAGTCTGGAGACCTAGAAATATAATTTTCAGCTCCTGGTTTCGTTTAAAAATGAAAGTTTTTCTCTTGGCCACATGTCCATTAGGGCCTATTTTCCTGGGTAATCTTCTAATTGTTTCTGCAGAAACAGGTATTTGCATCGTAGAAGTGGTTGCAGCAATTTTCGAAGCACTCACCTTTGGAGTTTCGGTCACTTTTCTTTGGATCCTCCTCTTGGTTCTGTCATTCAGGATCTCCTTTCATCCTCTTCCGGGAATATTTTTAACGAGTCCAAACTCTTTATACTTTTGATGATTTTTTGAACACAACCATAACTTCACTGAACTACTTTTCCAATTTTTCTTAGAGATTTACCTTCATTAGCCACTTTTACGACCCCAGCTCTCTAACTTGAACTGCAGTTTTTGTTTCGGAACCCATTTTTAAGATTAAACATTAATATTTCTACAAGAAACTTATACATTAGAATCTAAATCCAAACTCAGTATTAAACTCAAAAACTTTAGAAAAATAATGGCAGATAATTTATCTAGTTGTGGTCATTTACTACAAAATGGATACTTAATTTTGTGATATCAATTCGTTCCATTCAGTGAGAGAATGCAAATACTTCATGTTTATTTTTTGGATAAATATCTTATTAAGGAGTGACTTATTCTTACATTTAAAAAAAAAACCTTCACATAAACTTTTTTAACCAGTCTTTTGTATTTTCAAAGTAAAGAAAGAGAGGTGTATACTCAATTTTGGGAGCCAATGTACATCTTCATTAATTCCCCGATTTCATTCTTGATTACATTGTGGCCCCTCAAATAAATACGAAAAGTGTATAATAGCGATGTACATAATTTACTAAATTAACAATCTGAGGCTAAAATTCGCAATTTACAAGCAATTCAATCCGTTACAGCAATCTCTAATTGGGAGATCCCCAACCTTGTCTATTTTATTCACCTTAACTCCATCAGCAAAACTTAATCCTTAAACTTCCTTCCTGTCTAAACATCGACATAAAGGAGGGTTTTATTTATTTCGCTCTCTCGACTATCCCACTCTTTTAAAAAATGGAGGCAATCTTCCCTCTTCAGATGTTATTTATTTCCGGGGATTTTTGCCACACAAATTGGTGGTTACCCCCCTGACGCGTGGAGCGTGACCGGACTTCCCGGACAGGGTGCCGGACCTCTCAGCGCGCTCTGGACAGCTCTGTAAGCTATCACCCATCAACGTGTCTGGATTTGTAAAGCACGGTCGTGCTCCGAAGCCCCGCGTACAGGACACGCCTAGTACAATTATCCGGGCAATTTAGGATTGCGAGAATTACAACGGGATTGTTGCAACAAGGGAAGGATAACTGTTTTGTGTAGTAAATTAGATCAAGTCTTAAAGATTTTTTCTTTTGATAGAACAAATGAGAGATTAAGGAATTTTAGAGAATGATTAAAATGAAATTTTTTGAAAAAAGAATGTATATTTAAGTGTTTTTAACATCTTTTGTTTCATGTTATGTTTAATTTTTATTCGCAATTTTACTAGTACATCATTTTATCTAACTGAATTAAAAATTGTTACAAAATTCGTTATACTTTTTTAAAAAATAATTGTATGATGCGGTATTTTGTGAGTGGGGGAATTATATCGCCAGTTTTTAATAACGAAAATGCAATACTTTATTCCCTCTAGTAAAAAAAAAATAGTTTTCGAATAATTTTTACATTAGCGAATTCATGTAAAGTTATAAAAAAAAAGCAATAAGAATTGTTATTTGGTGTGACATTTCCAACCAAAGACTTTTTTTGTATAATGTTTTAAGTCAATACCGACATTGCGAAATTTATTTTGAGATACAGCAATATTTAATTCTCTAAATAACATTGCACTTAGGGGGACTTAGTACCTTTGCACCTTCAAAAATTCGATTTTTCGAATTTGTTTTCAAAAATTAGTGTTGAATGTTAGGAGCATTTTAAAGCAAACCGCGTTAAAATCCGACAATTATTACGCCCTGTGCAATAAAAAATGTAAGTGTCTAAAGTGGCTTGTTCTTTGTAATGCAATATAAAGAAACCTCTTTTTCTCAGTTTCTTATTTTCACACTTTCCCACAGGACTAAAAAAAATGTTTTGCATGCAGAGCTTTAAAATTTTACATGAGTGTTGTACTTGTAGATCTTTATTCTGTGAACCTCAATTTTGTTAATGGGATGATTAGAATTTATTTTATAGCATGATACATGAAAAAAAGTTACTAAATACAAATTTGATAACTTTTTAATTTTTCAATTTTTTTAATGCAAGAAAAATTTAAAATTTGAGGTTTACAGAATAAGGTCATTATTTAGCTTTAATTTGGAGTAAGAATTATGGTTCTACTGTACATCTTTCAAATGTTATCTTGTGGATAACGTAAGGTAAGCTAACTTATTTTTTAAATTTTTGTACGCATATTTCATGTTGTTTAAGAAAATATATTAATTTAATAACAAAACTTGACCCAATATTTTAAACTATACACTTTATTACACAAACTGGCAAAGTTTCATATTGAAATGAGCAAAAATTGTTGATTTATGATGAATCGAAAAAAGTTTGTCAAAATGTTCTACTTTTGATTTCGAAAGGTACTAAGTCCTCTTAAATTAAAGATGCAACTTTGTTACTAGTGTGATTCCAGTTTCTAACAATTCAAAGCCAATATCAGTCATCCAGCTCTAATATACGTCGCTAAATAAGTAAATTAGTTATGTTTTGAGCTCCGAGGTAAACGGCATAATTTTTTTTATTGATATTATGGATTAAATTATGGTCGTTTCAATTATTGTTCCTAAAGGAATTTAAAATAACTTAAGCTACCCATTCAGCACTTCATTATCAAAACTTATGAAATTAAAATTCCTAAAAGAAATTGATAGGCCTTAAATGGGTTCAGAATTCCCTATGCTACAGTCCCTGTGGTGATAAGTGAAAGAGAGTGCTGCATGGTCCAGAGTCCTCTTCTCAAAAAATCAATGAAATGTCTCTGAATATAATTGTTTAAAATAAGAATATTTACGAATACAAACGAATGAAACTCCACCCTCGAAAATGAATTCTGAGTACGCTACAGACAGGATTTTCAAGCTTCTTTGTCGGGGAAGTGAAACCCACAAAGAACTTTTCCAAATGTACTCTTATCTCTCAAAGGCTTTTTTATACTCAATGTATGCATGAATTAATATACAATATACACTCTAAAATTATAAAGATAATCAAAAACAACTAATATAAATATAAAACATTTAAACAACAACACATAAGCTTTCTTAATACGTCATAACACTCGATTTTTAAATGTGAATTTAATATCCCCAATAATATATAACGTTTAAATATAGTATTTGATGCGTAAGAAATTTAAATAAATTTCACTTTTCCAGGGCATGTCAGGGTGAAGATCATTGGTATTTATCTTAATTAAAAACCTTGAACTATAAATATAATCTTGCATTCTTGATGACAAATATATACAACCAAAATACAGTTTTACTACAAACAACTTTACGTAAATGCAAGAGGAGTGAATGAAACTGAAAAAAAAAAAGCGTTCATTTTCCCACATTCTTTCATAGTGCCCGTACACTCATGGCTAGTCTTGTATCCACCTTGTGCATACCATGTCCCTGGACGCAACGTCGCCACACAATTATTAGAACACAACCAGACGGCAAACCACATCCCGGACACAATTTCTAACATATTGCATCCGCCCCTCGCATATAAGCACTAAAATAAAGATTTGAGGAACCTCCTCTTTCTTTTAGAAGATTTTTTTTCTAATTGTTTCATCGTGGAATGTTCCAAATTCGAAGACT
>BMAW01015308.1:0-12196 GCA_019974015.1 Nephila pilipes | reverse complement strand
TTTTTGTTGCGAGTAAATAGCGATAAACAGCTTTCTGAATCAATCGAGCTTTCTGAATCATTTTGATTGTTGCTGTTTTTGTTCCATCGAAAGCAATCGCGGCACCCACTTGGAAAAAACCTTTTTCACTTCACTTCAAAAAACCTTTTTCCTAGTCTGATCGACTTAAAATTTTGACACGTTTCAAGCAAAGGTTAGTACTCTAGAAAGACCTGGTTACTGGTTTACTACGAGCGCCATCTCTGGGTTAGTCTCGGGAGTTATTGATCGATGTGTTATATATATATATCACGAATGATATTTAAATGAATATCAAATTATACGCGTCAAACAGTTATATATTAAGTGATTAGAAATGTAGCGTGACTGCGCAATGCGTCATGCCATCAAAGGGGGATAAATTTCGTTCTCCTTGGATTATAAAATAATGTTAGCAGAATTTGCGTCTATTTAATCTGTTGCGGCTATTTAATCTGCTTTTTAACTAGAGATGCCATTGCGCCGTCATCCGAGGCAATATGAGCAGCTGTCAGAGTTCGAGAGAGTAAGAATCATAGAGATGATGGAAACCGGGGGAGGGAGGGGGGTCAGCTCGGCAAGTAACTCGCTACCTAGGTCGTTCTGACTTTACTATGAGGAGGTTTTGGTACCAGTGGACTAGAGAGAGGTCTATTACTCAGCGGCTAATTATGCCCTCGACAAACCAATAGTCAAGAAGACCATCACATCATAGGACACGCACGCATAGGGCCAACTGTCTCATTGTCCTCCGTCCATATGCAGGAAAACCTTCTCTACGGGACTCTGTGTCAGTCCGTACCATGGAAAGGCACCTGGCTGAAGGTCAGTTGCTACCGTGGTGCCTATTACGTGTACAGCCGTTAACACCCATTCACAGTCGCCTCCGCTTGGAGTGGTGTCACACTCGAAGATATTGGCCTGCAACGGAATGGAATCAGATAGTATTTAGCGACGAATCCAAGTTCAGTTTGGGCACTGATGACAATCGTGTACGTGTGTGGAGGCCCCGTGGTGAATGTCTCAATCTTGCTTTCACTGCACAGCGGCACACTGCTCCCACAACTGGTGTGATGGTACATTGCAATAAACGGGTATTCAAACGTGAGTACAAAGTACCCACTTTTGAATACTTCACATACCCAAAATGGCTCCTATCTCAACGTATTCAAATTTAAGGCTCGCTTGTACTCATTTTTAGTAACAAATCGTACTGAAAATGGAAACTTCGCGTACTCATTTTTGAAGATATTTGTGTATCAAATATGAGTGTGGAATAGAAAAACGAGTCAAAACATGTATTCATTTTTGAAGCTGTTACTGTATCGAATACGAGAATGAAACAACAAAGTGAGTATGTATTGTATACATTTTTGAATCATTGCCATAAAAATTTGCGCTACAAAAAGTAAGAGTGGAATTGTTACGAAACTTGACATGAAGGTACGTGTTAGGGAGATATGTAAATGATCAGAAATGTATCGTGATTGCTCATTGCATAATGCCACCAGGGCTTTGAACTTCATTCTCCTTGGATAATAAAATAGGTAAGCAGGGTTTGTTTGTGTGTATTTAATTTGTTGAAGAAAGACGCTTTTTAACTAGAGATGTCATTACGCCTCCATCAGAAACAATATGAGCAGCTGTCAGAGTTCGAGAGGGGAAGAGTTATAGGGATGTAGGAAACCGAGTGATCTTCTCGGTGAGTATCTCGTCAGACCGTTCTGACTTTGCTGTGAGGAGGTTTTCGTACTAGTGGATAAGAGAGAGATCTGTTACATGGCGACCAGGCTCAGGACGCCCTCGACAGACCAATTGTTGAGATGACTGTTTCATCATACGACACGCACGCATAGCGCCAATTGTCTCATCGTTCACCATCCATACACAGGCAGCCCCTTCACCGATCACCTCTGTGTCAGTCCGTACCATCGCAAGGCGCCTGGCTAAAGGACAGTTGCTATCGTGGTGCCTATTACGTGTACAGCCATTGACACCCATTCACCATCACCTCCACTTGAAGTGGTGTAACACTCGAAGATATTGGCCTGCAACGGAATGGAATCGGGTTGTATTTAGCGACGAATCCAAACTCAGTTTGAGCAGTGATGACAATCGTGTACGTGTGAGGAGGCCCCGTGGTGAATGTCTCAATCCTGCCTTCGCTGTACAATTGCACACCCACCGCTTTTACAACTTGTGTGATGGTATGGGGTGCCAACGCATACACTGTCACTCCTAATAATGATCCACGGCACCATGACAGCCCAGAGGTACGTTCGTAACATTCTTAAGCCACGTGTGTTTCCATTCATGGCAGGGCTCCCAGAAGACATTTGTCAACTGGACTGCTCGCTAGGGATTCCCGGGACACACAGCTAGGGATTTCCGCGACTGCCTCAGCTTCATTTCCACCCACACCTGCCCTATCCCTAGATATGTCACCGAATGAGCATATTTAAGATTATTTAGGACAGAAAATTCGACAGCTTACGAGTTTGATTGAATTAAAGGCGCGTTTACAGCAACTGTGGAACAAGATGTCGTAGGATATCATACGGGACTTGCATGTCTCAATGCCAGACCGTATCACATTATTATTATCAAGTATTGACTCCAAAGATGGATTCGCCCTGTGTGTCTTCCACCGGGGCGTCCTAAATAATGAATACATGTTTAAACCGAATTCTTATAATTCAGTTTTCCAGGCTGAGATTTCGGCAATCGGATTTGCAGTATTGTGGGCAGTCTTTCATAACCTCAAAGTTTCTATTGATACCGACAGTTTATCGTCAATATTGCTACTGCAGAATGCCAGAAATAAATCGGCTTTTATTAATACCATTTAAAAATTAGCAACTTATTCTGATTTTTACATATTACACTCGGTTCGGGCCCACGACAGAGTTTATTTTAAAGGAACCACAGATTCATTTGCAAAGCTCGCTGTCACTGATGGTGAGGGAATGAATGTCCATGCCCCTCGGTGTCATATATTGTTAAGATTTTAAAAAAAATAAGCTTCGCTCACTTTCTGACTGGAAGGTCTGGTGATCAACTTGTAATACCGGTATTCGGGTTCAATTCTATATTCCGAGAGCAAATCTGAGTTTTTATACCAATTCTGGTTTTATTACTCGCTTCGTAACGGGTCAAGGTCCCTTCCATTTTTTAAAAAATCATTTTAATTACAAAATATACTTATGTCCCTGTGGCATTGTTGGAGATGTTGACCACTATGTTTTCTCTTGCTCTTTAACCAGGGATTTTCATTTAAATTGTCCTAATGTTGAAACGAAACCTATTTGGCTGAAGTCCGTGCGTGAAAATCCTTACTTGCATTTCAAGCGTAAATCCTGTATTCTTACAGATCGTAAAATTACCCAACAAATATCCCCATTGTTTCAATTTTTTATTACATTTCTTAATATTTCAATTTTTTTAATGAGTACTTATAATTGCATACCTTGTATATATGTACATATTTTTGTCTAATACTTCATTTTTGTTCACGAGTTTGTGAACTCTTTTGTATTGTCCCATTTAGCCTATTATACAACTTATTTCTGCAAGAAAATTCTTACTGTTAGGTTTCTTCTTTTATTCTTGTCATGTACATTTTCTGCTCTGTAAAAACATTGTAAGCTTTATTTAATTTTGATTGTGAAATTATGTAATATCTTACGTTCTTTTATCAATAAATGTTGAGTGAGGGGATGATTGTCTTCCGGGGTCCGGTCTGTAGCTCTAAACCCCTTGGGTAATCTGCCAATAGCCCTTTAGTTGCTTCTCAGAACGACGTTAATAAACAATCCCAATCACACAACAATGACTCCTGTAACAAAAATACCGTAGTTAATTTTATTTAAAAAATAGTTTCATGAAAACCATTTTCCTTAACTTCGGGTAAGAATTGTAATGTAAAATAAAAAATATTCTTCCACACTTTTCGTAAAAATTGCACTTCCAAATATTTAGCACTGATATGAAAAATCACATTTGCAAACATTGTTAGTCACCTACGCTATTTGGTATTCCTTCTCTGTCAACAGATCTTACGTGTTGTCAGTCACGCATGACAAATAGAAAAACAAAATAATTAATGATATTATATAATGGTAGTTAAATTTATCACACATTACATTAATAAGATACTGCAAATTAAATTCTAAATTTATTTACTTTTAATATATTTTGTTCCAAGAACTCCGTTTTTGAAAACAGAAATATATCTGTCAAAATGAATTTTTTAAAGTACAAGTAATGTTTTTGAAACAAAATATTTATTTTATTTCTCCTTCGCTTTTAAGCTACCTAATAGTTGCTAATATAAAATGAGAAAAATTTTGTTTTGTCACCTTTAGAATCTTTATAGTTCAGTATTAGACGATTACTTTTCTGAGATTTCAAATATTTAGTAGTCAAAATGCTCTTCTTGAAGGGATTTTCTTTCCTTCTTTCCCCCCTCTTCTTTTTTTTATTTTATTTTGTTTATTTATTTATTGTTCTTACAAATTTGCTTATAATTTTTTTTACTGTCTCATAGCACGCAACACGTGATACACCTCTACAGTTCGTGATGAGTGATATCCTTGAGAGAGTTTTAAGACTATCTATAGATAAGTAATTGTAAAAATCTCCTTAAAAGTACTAGAGTCAAACTTTCTACCTTTCTATCCATTTTGTCAATAGTATACAGTAATTGAGAATAGCTTAAGAAAAAGAGATAGAAGAAATTGGTAGATATTAACTATTAAAAATTTAACTTCCTTTTCACCCACCATGTTTTTCTTTTACGAATTGGAAAAATACGAACGGAGCACAAATTTAAACAATAATTTAGCAATTATTTTCCCTTTTGTTAATTTAGTCATGTGAAATTTCTTTCAGATATGTAAAGTACAAAAAGAACTAAAAAAACTCTTAAAGAGTGGTTTTTATTATTAGTTTCCCAAATTCATAATTAAAAAATAAACTTTACGTTAACCTCGAAGTAATTTACATGATATATAGAAACGTTTGTGTGTGTGTGTGTGTGTGTGTGACAAAATTGTATAGTGTTTAGTCTAATATTAATTAAATTATGTGTTATATTTAAATTAATGTGTTGTATCCTTTCTTCATTTATATCAAACTTTTCTTCAATTTTGAAATGAAATTTGAGATACCCATTCAACTAATTTAATTAATGGAAAATTTGAAATAATTAAATTTGATATTAATGAACATCACTGTATTATGATCAAGTACTATAATTATATTGAGGTCTATATTTTGGGGGAAAGACAAAGCCTTGAAGTTAAAATATTCCTATTAAAACACATTTAACAATGAAGTTTACCTTTACAAATGATTCATATATCTTTTTCATTAAATCTCAACGTAATTTTTTAATTATTCTACACACACAGCAGCAGCAATTATTACGTACTTCTAATAGCTTAAATAAAAGCCCGAAATGTGATATTAATATACGTTATACGATGTAAACTACCTGAAATACTCGAACAGTTACTTTTCCGACTAAAAGCAATTAAAAATTAAATTAAAATAATTATCAATAGATTATCTTGCGATAAAAATTCTGGAGAATATAAATGAGATCAAGAAGAGAAAAAAAATATTTAAAGAAATTAATGATCATTATGTTATTATTTATATAATAATTAATTTATGATCTATAATTACTACCTATTGGTGGTAAAAATTATGAAAACTTGAAAAATTTAGAGACATTTTCATTATATTTTTCATATTCAAATTTTATAAATACATAAAAAAAAACATGTTTACAACAGGCTTGTCTAACCCGTGGCTAATGGGACACTCGCTGCCCATAAAGCTGTGAACGTGGTTCAACGAAAAATCGTTCACTTAGAGACTTAATGAGGTAGTGACTAAAATACTATTAATGCCTGTAGATAAATCGTCTATTATAGTTCCTTCTATACTTATTTTTTTGAAAAAAAAAATTACGTTCCTTGTTCTGATAATTACTTTCTCTATGTGATGAAGAAGGTTGCCTGTTTTTGAATTGGTTGTGAAAACCTCTATTTTGTCTTCCAGTCTATTGATTAATCTTGATTTTTGTTAATATATTTTTCATTAGAATCAGGCCTATATCTTTTTCTTCTGTTATTAGAATTAGAACAGTGATAAAAATTTCCTTTCCTTTTAATATCATATTTTTATTTGCATCATAATAACTACTTCTTTTACTCTTTTTTTGTTAGAAAGAAAGTACGATCTTCTTCTAGGAGATAAATCTGCAATTCATATCTATGGTTTACTTCTTCAGAATAACCCTCTGAATCACCCTTGTAACCAATTTTTTTCTCCATACCATTTTTCCTCGTCATACCTTTTAAGAGAGAAAGTCTAGTTTTTTTTTTCGGTTAAACCGTAGAGCACTGGAACTTAGAAATTTGTGAAATGTTTGGTTTACTCTATAAAAATTATTACGATTAAAATTATCGCTTGACCGCTTATGATAATCATATTTATCACTTTTCGTCCTTCCATCTTGATAAAAATCTTTATTTCTACATTCATTATTGGAGCTCATTCGTACACCTTTACTCCCTAAATCTTTTTTAACAATTTCAAGATGATCGTGAGAAAAAGATACTTATAAGCGTGCTTAAAATTTTCAATACTTAACTTTATTACGAAGATCATAATATGAGTAGGAATAACGTGAAATTTCAATGAAAAGCTATCTTTATTAAAAGTAATAATTTTGTCAAAGTATCCAATTGTTTTTTTGTTGTTGTTGTTGTTATTTTCCAATTTCTTAAATACTGCAATACTTTTTTTTTCTAATTTGGATCCGTGCATCTTCCGGATTATAAACATCTTCCCGAAAAAGATTTACAATGCTTCTAGTTTCAATGATTGCAGAAAGGATAGTTTCACTTTGATAGTAGTTAAGAAAATTTGATTTTAATCATTTGAAATATTCTACGAAACTAAGTTAGTGAAGGCAGGTGTAAAATCAAGCTTAATTCTTCTATTCCTTATTTTATGGTAAAAATCAGATTAGTGTCTGTAGTAACGGTCTATACTTCATCTGCTGCTTGTTGCAAAATAATATTGTTTGCAATTATTTTCGTTATTCCAATTACTACAATTGCTTTCTTCACCCCTTCAATTGAAAGGATAATTATTGTGATTTTGTTTAAATCCAGTAGGTTTTCTCCAATTTTTAATTAGGAAGGGACGTCTGTTCTTAGCACTAACTCTCACACTTTTATAGTCAACTCATTTCATAGAGAATCCGTCTGGAGTTTTCATCTGTGATGAATCGTCGATGAAGTGGCCTCTAATATCTGGTGGAATTTCTTTTAATTTGATCGAATATCATTTAGACAGAAACTTTAAAAAAAAGTTTCTACTTCCAAGCCCGAAAATCATTCTGTAAAGTAGTATTTTAGTTTCATACGCAAGATAAGTCCAAGTAATTTCTGGTCTTTTATTATGGTACACAAAAAAAAAAACAGTCTAAATTTTTCACGAGTCATTTTAAACAGTTTTAGAAGCAAACTTTTGACATAATCATACCCGTTTGCAACTTCTTCATCTTTGCTAGCTACAATCTGAGATATATTACTTGGCAGTTGTCCAATTAGAAAAGAATACCCAAAATCTTTTCGGAACATTTGTTCTTTGAATCTTACTTTAATCAAAGTAAGAAAAAGATTAAAAAATGTAATTATTAATATGATCAAATTTCTGCATTAAACATTGAAAATTCAATCTTACTTTCAATATATATATATATTGAAAATGAAAGAAATACGGGATACAGGTTATATATATATATATATATATATATATATATATTGAAAGTGAAGAAATACGGGTTATATATATATATATATATATATAACCCGTATTTCTTTCATTAATTGAGGTTTCCTAATTCAAAATCATTTTATCTTTTGTCCCCTTTCCCTAATTCGTCTTGCTTTTTCATATAGTTCGTAATTATTTTCTATTCTCTTTTCCCCTATTCATCATTTGCATTTCATTTTATTGTTGAGATTTTTACAATTCTTTCACAAAATCTTCTTCACGATTGGGATTTTCAGTCATCAATCTTTTCAGCTCGATAGCCTTTATTATGTATAAATTTTTTTAGATTTCCAACTTGAAACTCAGTATAGGAGGTCATATTTTTTTAACGCTTTCCAACTGTTTCTGAACTTGAAAGTATATTTTTTTTCCTTGTATATGTGTCACTAAATTGTTTCACTGCTACTGTGTATCTGTTATAGTATTTCAAGCTGCTTCTAAATCCTGAAGATTTACTAATAAATCGTCCTTTGCAGCGATTATCCTCCGAGTTAGAATTGAGTTTTAACTTCCCGCACCCACCCACAAGAAAAAAAATTTCATAACAATATATTTTTGCTAAGATTAACCTCTCCATTATTACAGCAGACAATTCACACAATTATTTGTGAATGACTTATAGTTGCTTATAAATGAATAGAAAAGTCAAAATTATATTTTAAAAAAGTATTATTAACTCAATAAAAGTATTACACTATTCAATGTACAACTAAGGTAAATGAATTTAATGATTCTTTACATGTGGTAAGGAGGAATCAGTTTTCTATAAACACATGACATTTAATAGAAAAAGAATAGTAAGTATCAAATACACCAATAATTATTCCCAGAAAAAGTGGGCAGCAAGATATCATGGCTACTTCTACTGACTGATAAGAATCTTACTTGATTCCCAATTCGACATAATGTAGGATGCGTTCCGCGCAGAACGAAGAAAACAGAGAACTATTAAGAAAACGGTGTTGCAGAAACTATTACCTTGATCTGGTTGAACACGGAAAGAAGTGCACTCCATCTGGAACATTGTCAATGCGTTAATGCAC
The DNA here is from genome assembly GCA_019974015.1 of Nephila pilipes. Taxonomy (NCBI): domain Eukaryota; kingdom Metazoa; phylum Arthropoda; class Arachnida; order Araneae; family Nephilidae; genus Nephila; species Nephila pilipes. The sequence goes on along the minus strand of BMAW01015308.1, from coordinate 3,281 downwards.
AAGTCTTTGTATTAGCGTGTAATAAGCTATTAAGACGTTATCCTTAGTCTTTGAAAAGCTGTTAAGTTCAGCGGCGTCCATGTAAGATGTAACGGAATCCAGGAATCCGGGTAGTTTAAATAATCAAGTGGAGTTTGGTATGCTGCTGAATTTTGGAATTTTGACACGGAGAGGTAAGATTTATACAATGTTTAGAGATATCTTTGTTAGGACTTAGATGAAATATTGTTTAATCAGTTTAGTCGTGGCCTTTACACCGGGAGTAAAATAAACTATATACTGATGATTTTACTTGAATTTTCTTCAAAATATTTTAGAATGTAATCGAACTTCGCAGTTGACAAGTTGTAGTAAAAATGGAATTTGCACAAGTTGCTGCAAAATAGGTGTTTGGAAGAATTCCAAATTAACTGTTTTATTCTAGACCGGTCCCTGATTTGAGGAGGAGACTGCACAACTCATCTGAATTCTGAGAGAAAGCTGTTCATATAATCAATAGATTCGAGATATATTAATCTGAAAAAAAGTCCGAAATTCGTGAAAAGTATCGGCTGTTGTAAATTGACTTCTGAATTCCAAGATGTCAGACCTACCTGAGATAATTTTTTCATGATTTGGCGGAAAACGCATGCTTGAGAGGCTTATGGTCGAAAAATTATCATAAAATCTCGACTTTTAGCCATAATATCTGGAATTTGATCACCGAATGCTCTATGGCTAACAACTTTTGGTCATTTTGTATCGCATTAATTATAAGCCCAGCAGGGTAATTTCTTCAGAAAAAAAATCCGGGGAAGTCGTTAAACGTTGCCCATGATATGTTTTGCTGTAATACTACAGGCAATTGAGTTTCTAATCAGTCATCAGACAATTGAACATTGCCGTTGAGATACGCCTATATACTATAGCGTTAGCAAAAAATTATACGTTTACTTGCGTGCTTGCGCTCCCTTCGAGCATTCGAAAGTAAGTCGGTAAACTTCCTCTATGGGAGGCATTTACTTATAAAGTAGAAATGCTCATACGAAACTGGAGTCATAGAGTAGAAGTAAATAGTTCTCTAATGAAAGAGAAGTTACAAGCTTTAATTTTCATTATTTCGCTTGATTTCAGAGTGAGAACTTCTTTGACGCTTTTAGTTTTTTTCAATTTTGCTCTATTTTTTCTATTTTCTTATATTTATGTTTTTGACCTTGTCCTAGAAACTTTTATAATGACTATCTCTTCCTAGACAGGAGATATTGCAGGGTAATAAATATCTCCTCTGAACAGTGCCTGTATATCTTCTATCAGGCCCTCTGATTCTTCTACCCTCCTCATCATTTCAAACTAGAGAAAACAGGAGAAATTTGTCTCTGTAATTCCTTCATACCGTTATTTCTTACTTACCCCAGTGAGAGGGGTAAGATCTCTAGTTGTGGTTACCATTAATGACTGTATGCTCTATGGAACGGAAGCATTGGATCTCAGATTGGAAAGAATTCTAACCCTAGCATGACCACCAAAGCCATGAGGCTTCAGGACAGCTAGCCGAGAGCAACTTGTCAACGATTGAGAGAAAAGAGATGTCAGTGAGAGCCATCAGGCTCTGACCAGGATCATGCTCCTGAACTTGAGAATGGACTATACTAAAGGATTCATAGAAGTTGAAAAGGACTAGTACTCCTCTCAGATGACTCCAACACTACAGAGACTTAATGGCCGCAATGCAATGGAATAGATGCCAGAATTAACCAGATCAACAGGTGAGCTAGACTTTATTTCTACTTGCCCTTAATAGTAGTAAAATTGTTTTAAAATATCACTAATTATAGTAGCTTTATTTTCAAAAGTTATAATTTCAAATAATCAATCAACAAAGCCTCCGCAAAGATCAGCGGAGCCTAAACTAAGCAATAATATGACTAAGCCTAGCGGTGTCAACAAATACCTAGCAAAAGGCTCCCAAAAGCGCTTTGTAAAACTGATGATGATGGATTCATAGCACCATCTAAAGGCATATTAAGAATAATACTAGTAAAAAAAAGTAAATAAGCCAGCACCTTTTAAAACGAGCAATAACACCAGCGCTCGCGGCAGTAGATATACCGATTAGGCGGGCGTTGTCCCCACACAACCACCCAAGATCAACCAATCGTAGCTGAGCAGTTGACACAAACTATACCTAACAAATCCAAGCAGCAAACCGAGACTACACGAAAAGACATCAACAAAATTTTTAGCCAATATATCAAGATAACTCCTGAGACTGAAAATGATCGTAAAGGAATTACTACCCTCCTTACTAATATAAGCTGAGTATTATATAATCAACCTATAAACGAAAACATTTGAAAGTCACAACATCAAAGGCCTACCCATATACACGCGAAAATAGAGCGAAATTAAAGAGGACCTACAAAACCAGGGCATTAAAGTCAACAAAATAGTGCAACCAGAGCGTAAAAACTGAAAGCACCCACTGCACCTATCTTCGCGGAAGTCAGAAGAGACGACAACCGCCCGGCATTTACAAAGTGCGGTAATTACTTACATATCCGTAAAATAGATTTCCTTTCAAAGGAAACAGCCATCACGCAGATCACTATAATTGCAATCGCACCATCACTCGTCTCAGAACTGTCGAATGAATACCTGAATATCTAAAATACAGACGTATCGCACCGGAAGTGCAAAACTAAAGAAAAGATCGAGCACCCAGCATAAGTGCAAGACTGGTGTATGACATCCTGGAACTGTCCTATTCCCGAAAAGAAAAGGCCAAAAGGCAGAAACAACCTCAAAAAACTCTAGATAGAAACATTACAGCAACCAGACTGGTTACTGAAAACATACTTTTCCAGATGTTTCATTTGTAATCAAATCCCTCAGAATGGCGCCAAAACGGTATAGCCATGAAAGCTTCCAGTCAGTTTGAACCGGCAAAGCCTCCATCAATCCGCAACCATTATTAATAATAACCCGGAACAGCTTTAACGGTACTTGTCCATTATAAGCGGCGCCCGCTAAATTACGATTTCGGATGTAGATAAAATCATAAAGTAAGATTATCGCCATGTTTGGTTGTAAACTCTAAGTTTGCAGTCATTACAAAAGAAACAGCACTTCATCATTTGGTAAAATATCAGCACTGTTAACGTTACTGATTTCGTATTTTTTAAAATGCCTATTTTGTTGCATTTGAAAATGTCGTTAACAATTTTCAATTTATCCAACAGCGAGAATGGATGCTGGTTTTGGATTTCGGTGACTATAAGTACAATTTTTTGTAGATCGTCAGC
>BMAW01015303.1:0-17641 GCA_019974015.1 Nephila pilipes | reverse complement strand
GTGTGTGTGTGCGTGCGTGTGTGTTTGTGTCCGCCTGTGTGTGTTTATAATAAGCAAATTTTGTTTTTAAAAAAAATTATAATATTATTTTGAATAAATTGTGCTATTCCATTACTCGAATGTCTTTACCTGAGTGTGATATTGCAAATGTAATGACAACTTATATTTTATTATATTAATAAAGTTTTTTGGGTTTGAAAGCCTTTATTTATAATTTAAAATGAATCATAAAGTAAAATTCTATTTTCAATGATTTATTTTATGCTATTATGTTAGCTTGTTAACAAAAGAAGTACCTAATTAAGAAAATTAAGCCCAAATTAATTTTATGTATTTTCTTATATTATATGATTGGATTTACGAACAAAATTTTAAACTTCTGTACTTTATTGATATATTTGGTTCGTGTTTAGGGACAGAATTAACGAAATTCTCCTACATTCCTTTCTTACTTTTACATCCCATCAAAATCTCATTAGCTGACGGTTTTTATCGATGTTCTAGTTCCGTATTAATCTCACATTAATGGGTTAGTTTAATCAATATAATTTTGACTATTCCTGCATCAGAATACCAATATGTGGTATGTTAGAATTCTCATCTTCAAGTCGGAAATTATTGAACAAAGATTAAAGCATTAGTGCTAGTCTGTCATGTTTATCGACTCACATCTGGAAAATACTTACCACTCGTGTACTAATTAAGTCTAAAAGCTACGCGAACTCAAAATTCATATAGGGAATTTATGTCACAAGTTTAAAGTAAGTTATACGTCAAAACATATTTATAAAGTCGGAAATATGAATAGAAATAAATTGAGCTAGTCCTGAAAAATCATGGTAATAATTATTGATTTAAAAAAAAAACTAAACAAATATTGTAAGAAATTCTAAGAATCTCTGTGCCTTCCTTTACTTTTATCTCGAACTAATTTCAGGAGATGAAACATATGAGGAATTATAATACTGGTAAAGCTTCAGTAACGTTTTGATTATTTTTCAGCAATTAATTACTCCATTTGAATTGCTTCCCATATAAATGTTTTATTTCATTTGTATACTTATTAGATGCTCTTTTCATTTTAAGTATTATTTTAACTATGCCTATGCCTGAGCTAATAATTTAACACGCTGTTAATAGATTGACTTTGTTAGCTATTATTTTTTGCTTTGTTCCGGATTGGCTAAAAATAAATTGATTAATATTTTATTGATTCTTAATTTTACGTTATGCGAACTCACTTTGGATACTGTACTTTTGTGTAATGTAAAAAAAAGCTTTCTCCGCTTTCTTTCCATTGAAAAAATAGTTAATTTCCATTAAATTCCTTACATTTCCAAAATGTATTCTTTTTTTTTCCGCTTCACAGGAAAGCCTCATAATTTTTTTGAAAAATTGATTTCACATCTGACTTCTACATGTTTTCATTCTCATTTTTTTGCGAAATGCTTTCACCTTATGGAATATATTATACTATCTTAACGCCTCAAAAATGGCACTTCTACTATGCATTTCGGTCTTCCTTTTGTCACTTTCATGATTTGTTTCCAAATCAATTTCTACAATAGAATTTTTTTATGTTTTTCAATCTATTTGAGTGACAAAGAAATCAAAAAAGGTCTTTGGAAAGTAGAATAATAAATATTTTAACAAACTCACTTTCAGTATTTCAAATCTACACACGCAAGTAAAGTTCCTGCTTTGCGGTGTCTGAAAATAAAATCCAATAGAATATGATCCACAGTTATGTAAAGTCAGGGTAAGAAAAATACGAATCTAGTTTCAAAACACTAGTTATAATATGGTTTTCCTTTAAAAGAAATTATTTTTCCTAAATCATGGGTTTCATTTAAAATAATTTTCATGTCGGAAATGAAATTTTTTAATTTTTTATTTTGAAAAATATAGCTTGTTTTTCTATCATTTCTTTTTCATTCATTTAGAATGATAAATATATAGTAATAAAAATGATTAGTCACATTAATTATTATCTTCAAATCGTAACACTGAATATCTACTAATTTGCTCTGCATTCACTGAAATAAAATTTTACTTTGCCACAGTTATAATTCTATGATTAAATTATTATAACCTTTTTCAATGTAATATCACAAATATTGGTTAGTTTTTTATATAATATTAATGAGCGATAAGTGAAAAAAGTAACAGAAATTTATTATTTCCGATCCCACTGTTTAAAAAATACCATCTAGGTGAGATTTTCAAGACTTGTATTTATCACTTCATTATCAAATCGACCAGAGAATTGTTTTAGGTATTGCTAATATGAATTGACTACAATTTATTGAAGTTTTGAAAACTAAAAAAATATTTTGCAGTATATTGAAAGTTTTAATTTCATGTATATTTTCATTCATTTACATAAAAATAATAAACGATTTCTCAATATAGCTCTAAGAATATTTACAATATATACCGTTGTACAACAAAGATGATTTTAAAATTTATTTCTGGATTAAAAATTCTTCGATATATGTAATAAATAAACACAGCAGCATTAAAAATATTTTTAAATTACTTTGAAAAAGAAATTGTAATTAATTTTCCAAAATTATGTATACATCTGTATTAAGAAAATATACAAACTTTAGGTAGATGCAGTCAATTTAGGCTTATTTCATTATGAATCAACAATCATGATATATAGGTGTCATAGATATAGTTATAATGCGTATCATTAACCCATTCGCTCCCACCGTATCACAAGCGATACGCTCGCGTTTGCTCTTTTGTGCCCAGAGTATCACAATTGATACGCTCCGTGAGTATCTTTTATAGCCCAACGTATCAATACAGATAAGTTGATGAGAAAGTTTTATTTTATTTTTTAATGTTATTATTTGGCGTTACAATACCACGAAATCTATATAGATAGGTTATTTGGAGTATTGGCCTTGGTGATATGGGCTTGGATTTCACTTCTGGCTACCAGGAGGGAGGTAATTGTAGAGAGCACGTTTTGCGGCGTGGCTCTTAAAATGTAATGACATGATTTAAAGGGTGCACTTGCTTTTTTCTCTCTTGCTTGTTTCTTAGAAATTCGAATGATAATTTAGGGATATTTACGGGTGTTAGGCGTTTGGTAGCAGATGCTCTCAGCTGTTCGTTTCATTTCGAGATTTTTTATTTGTAACGACAGTTATGACGAAACGGAAGAATGTATCTGATGCTGAGATTTACGAACTAATGAATGAATCTGACAGTAATGTTAGCGAAAATAATCCAAATCTGTACACAGACATTAAAGTAAAAAAAAGGACTAAGAAGATGTGCCCTTTGTTTAAAACCTTGCGTGAAGCGTCACAATATGTGCGTAAGACGTATGACGTTGGACTATGCATTGAATTTTTTTTTCTATAAATATACCATACAGCAAATTAAGATTTATTTTTTATATCTATATGTTCCATGTAACGGTACATCATTACACCATCAAATTTATGTAACAAATTTAAATATATTTTGTATTTTCTTAAAAGATATGATTTTTATGTAAGTATTTTATGCAAAAACATAGAATTGTCGAATGAAACTTTTTTCTTTCGTATATATTAAGTTTAATGTATTTTGAATAATATATATAAAATCCAAAATATTCTAATGAATAGCCTATTTTAGAGGAACTTTTTTTGCGAATTAGGCTTAATATCTGAAATCGTCTGGTCACAGCGTGACACTCCGCGGTAAGAAGCCGCGGGCCCAGAGAAGCATTTCTTTTTTCTCTCTCCGGTAGCGAAAGGGTTAAGGTCATATAGAATACACGGAAAACAAACAAATAAATAAATACACACAGACACACATGCACACATATATTGCCAAATGGCTTGAAAGTACCCATGGCTCCGAGGTGAAATGCTCTCTTCATATCGAGAATTACCTGAGTTCAAAACCCAGAGACGACAAAGTTAATTATTTATGTAAAATATCTGATAAATAGTTTTCTGTGCTTCATTATAATTTGTAAGACCACAGAGAATATTCTTTACGGTTTTAGAACAGTGTTCTGATATATTCTTCAGCTCCAACAAATACGTGACAGTTTGGTTAAAATTTTTTGGTGTAGGTGGTGTTCTGCCTCTTCTAATGAAAATAATAGCTGTCAGCAGTTATCCAATGCCAAAAAATTTATATACTTAGAAAAGTTTTAGACTGTGTTCCTATTATCACTGTTTCATCAAAGAAATTTTTTTCTGTCAGAATCAAGTAATTCAGGAGCTGTGGAAAGGGAATTCTAGATTTAGTTGAGAATCCAAATAAGTCAGTGTTTTCATAAGTTGAAAGATGCAGAATTCTGACAATATATTAGGATTTTTTCATCAAAGGGCTAACATGGCATTACCTATAAATTATAATTTACAGAATCGACTCAGTACTCCTACAAACAGAAAGTGGCCAAGAGAAAATAAATGCATAAGCCTCTTGAACACTTGTTAAAGTAAAGAGGAATTATTCCAGGACTTAAAGCTAATATTTTACTACCGTGTGAACAGTTGTTGAACAGTGTTGACTATGGTGATATGGGCTTGAATTTCACTTCTGGCTATTAGGAGGGGGATAATTGTTCAAAGCACGTGTTGCTGCGTGGCTCTTTAAATGTAATGACATGATTTAAAGAGTGCACTTGATTTCGGTTTGATATTTTTCTTTCTTCCTTGCTTCTTAGAAGTTCGAAGGAGAACTTATGGCCCTTTATGGGGGTTAGGGCTTTTGGTAGCAGATGCTCTCAGCTATTCATTTCATTCGGTCGGTTTTTATTTGTAGTGACATTCATGATGAAAAGAAAGTATTTATCTGATACAGAGGTTTCCGAAATAATGAATGTATTTGACAATAATGTTAGCGAAAGTAATCCAAATCTATACATAGACATTAAAGGGAAAAAAAGGAAGAAAAGTATGTGTTCTTTGCTCAAAATCTTGCGTGAAACGTCGAAAGATGACAAAATATGTGTGTAAGACATGTGACTTTGGACTATACATTCAAGAATTTTTTTTTCTTAAAAAAATACTATACAGTGAAATAAGATTCATTTTTCTATCTTAATATTTCATGTAATGATTCATCACTACACCACGAACTTTTTTTAAAAAATATAAGTATATTTTGTATTTTAGTAAAAGATATGATTTTTATATAATAATTTTACGTATAAAACATACTATTTTCCATTAAATCTTTTTTCTTTTATATATATTAAATTAACATTCTAAATAATGTATGTAAAAACCAAAATATTCTAATGAATAGCTAATTTTAGAGATATTTTTTTCGCGAATTAGTTTTAATATCTAAAATCGTCTGGTCACAGAGTGACACTCCACGGTAAGAAGCCGTGGACCCAGGGAAACACTTCTTTTTTCTCCCTCCGGTAGTGAAAGAGTTAACAAACATGCTGTGTCTATGTAAGCCAAAGTCGATCAGAAATATTTTGAGAAAATATTACTCTTTGTTACTTTTGAATACTACACAGCGAAGCAGGGCACAAGTTCACATCATTTTATTTTTTTGTATGGGCGGGAAGCTGAAACGACACTTTGCTTTGTGACCCCGATTCACTCTAAGGACACCGAAGATCATTACACTACTAGATTACTATCAAGAACGGAAGGGAGAGAATCTAGACACTTGTGGGATTTCAAATCTTGGAAGCACAAGAAAAGGATCGAAGACAGTATGATTCTAAACACCGAAAGGGTTCTTAAAATTTCACACCAGTGCAAAAATTAAGTATATGAGTGAAGTTGCTTAAAAGATACTTCGGCATTACATTCGGCAAGTTTTGAGACGGTTATTCGACGTAATACATGAATTCCAAGAATGATTCCAGAGAGAGACGCAGTTTACGTAAGTGGAGCAGTAGCTGGATGTATTAACATTCATGCCAAGGGATGTGAATAATTTCCTTTCTGCTAAATATTGATGACAGTATTTCGTGCCTAATGATTCACCAATGCTGCTTTGTAAGATTATCCTCTGCAATAATTGTTTGTTTGCTAAAGACTACTTGCTCTTGATGTGGTCGAAAAGAAATTGTCCGTACTGTTTCTTCCATTAAGAAATTCACGGTACCACTGAAGTAGTACACTGAAATTGGTTGGTTGAAGAACGTGAGTGATTAATGGGTATATGCTAAAATTAATGGAAACAAAGTATCAGAAAAACAAGCAGAAAAGCCAATGGACTAAAGATCCGAAGTAAATAAAAATGGAAAATAATGAGAGAAAATACTACAAAAGGGAAAAAAGGAAATTAAGAAATTAGTGTGCATTGGAAAGCAAAAATTTAGCATAGCGGATGAATTTTAAGAAATTGAGCGAGAAAAAATTATTGAATTAAGGAGATTTTAGGGGGATAGACCCTATTTCTAAGTTATATAGGCACAGTATTAGCTGTAAGTGGAAATCATAATAAGGTTATTTATTACATATCATGGTACTTTGGTCGTGATCCTTGAGTGTTTGGTTTTTTTCATATGGATAGGGGAGCGGCACTCTATACGGGTAGTGCATAAGTTATCACTGGGGAGAAAGAGTGATTTATTCTAATTATTGAGATATGCATAAAAGAATTTAGTTCCAAAATATAACAGTGAGATAAGTGATATGTTTTTTTGTATGTTAATCTATAAACTAAATCGATAACCAGGTAATGAAACATTGAAACCTAATGTATATCTTCTATATATAGAGAGTTGAATTTAAAGTGGGGTCAATGAGCTCAAATTTTCTGAAGTAATAGTATTGGTTTTGTTGACTTTGATTGGACTCCTTCATCAGTGAAGTAACATTCTAATGAGTCCAACTAATTTTGAAGAAATTTGATAATATTAACCCAGTTTATATCCTAGGCAAAAATTGCCGAATCAGATACGAAAAAAAAGGTGTTGACACAGAATACTAAAGAGCGTCAGCAACACTATGTCTCATACAGATTTTGTAATTGACGATAAATCTCAACAGGATTCTTATTTTATGTTGTTAAAAATTGCCTGGTTCCATGTTATCTACATTTGAAGGCACCTGTGATCCGATCGGCAGCAATTACTTTGCTAAAACGCATTCACAGGCACAACTGACACGTTCCGACTATACAGCCTGCATCTTACTTCTCAGTGCCCTCTGCGGTTCCTACTCTGTGCTCTACTCTATAACTTAAGGAGCCAGTACACGCGCGAATTTCCCAACTTCATTTGAAATACCCTTTTTTGTTAGATAAAGCAATTTTTTTACTATATTAAGACAAAAAGTTCTGCTATAAAAAAATCTTAGCTTACAAAATATTCAACAAGAAATTGTTACTGAATGTTTTTCTTAGTTGAAACATAATAATATAATTCATACTGAAAATGTAGGAGTACTCAATTTTCAGTATCAATTTTGTCATTACGGATGGAAGAAAAATAAGTGATGTTTATCTTACGAATATTCAAAAAGTGTGATGTTTATTTATCAAATAATATCGCATATAATATACCAGTAAAAAAGCATCATTATAAATTAACACTATTTTACATTTCTTTATTTTTAGTGCATTTAAACTTGAAACCTAATTGACAACTATTTTTCAAAAATAATATTATGTTTTTTGCCAGTCTTAAACATTGGAATTCAGCCTGCGGCTTACTTTCGATTTAAAAAAGGGAATTTTATGCATTGATCGTTAACTGGATCATTTTTTTTTAAAATAAAAAGGACTAAAAAATTTTACCAGCAATAAAATCTTTTGAAAAAATTCTATAAAATTTTCTTAAAGAAATGTTTCGCAAAACATTATTGAAATGAATGAAATAACCACAACAAATAAATTATAATTTTATCCGTTGCAAAATATACTTTCAAAAACAGTAACACAATATAAAATACTTTTGAGGCAATAACATGATATATCTATAAATCTATATGAAATATTTCCGTTTAAGTTTCACTACAAATCTTCCGAATCAGTAACAGCAAAATAAGAAGTAAAATTGTAATATCCAGAAATGGTAAATGGGGGGAAATCTTAGAAGCGGGGAAAAGGGAAAAAAACAGAGATATTTTCTTTTAATGTAAACAAGTCAAGCCTTAAATCTTCAAAATTTGGAATGCTAAAGTTTTATTTCCGGTACGTTAATATTAAAAAAAGGTTTTGTTTTAGTTCATTGACATTTGTATAACCTTTTGTATCTTCTTTTCTTCAAATATCCGAACATTTTGAAATTATCTTACACTTCACAGAATTTCCTTTATTCATATTTTTTTCTATTATTTTGCACAATGATATTAATTTACTTAACTGTACTTTATCAAATCATTGTAAAAAATTACATTGTCCTATTCGGATCCTTTACATTATTTAAAAAAATCTCAAGATGATAAATATTTGAGTAATAGATACATTCCTTCATTTGTTATTATCTAGATCAGTGTAAGTAAAGCATGAATTAAATATTTTAAGAGAAAATGGATACTGTAATTCCTTTTATGACACAACTTGTTTCTAAAATTAGGTTTATATTAAGTTTCTTATAATTTAAAAAGCAAGCACAGAAAATTATTTGTTAGTCACTAAATGCATCAAATTAAAAAATGTATAAAAAATCTTCTTTCTTTGTTTTTAACGTAATAAATTGTGTGTATTCTGTGTTTAATAATACTCTTTGTAACAAAAAAAATCGACGCAAAAAGAAGGAGTTGCTCTTTTGGAATAAAATTGGATATGCAAAGATATAGAGACCAAACATGCAAATGATTAAACTTTGATGTCCAATGAATGAATAGCGGGAGTTCCAGTATCGGAACTGCTCATTCAGCAGGTGTATATAAGGAGCAATTCTCAATCGGATGGTCAAAATTTCCGTTTCATTTCGACTGAGGATATCTTACGTCAGTTGTAAGAATGCCTCGCCGAAGGAATCGGGCTCATTACGAGCAACTGTCAGAGATTGAAAGATGCAGGCTAGGCAAATCGGAGAATCACTCGTCATATGAGTCAAAGCGATGTGGCAAATTCAAAGATGCAGGCAAAAATGGATGGACAACGGCAGATTTCAGCGTCATAATGGTAGCGGTCGATTTGGGTCACAGCAGATCGGAAATAATTCGAGATAAAAACCAACGTTTTTAAAAACAACGTTTTTATATAGTGGCAAAGTTTATTAAGAAAAATTATTGAAATATTAGTAAAAACTGGTCGCAAATATCTAAATATTGCATTGTTAGGCAAGTAAGAACGGTTCCCGAAATTTCAGAGCTCTAGCTTGATGGTAAGTTGGTTAATTTAACGATAGAAAATTGGATGACACACTGATACACACACACAGAAAAACACACCAAGTGAAATACATAAAAACGTTAAAAGTAACTAAAATTAATTAATTCATCCGGTAAATTAAATGGTTGGAATGCAGTTTAACCCAATCACTCTTGGCGACAAGAATTATTTGGCAATATTTTGCCAAATGTGGCTACCCTGGTCCGTTTTACGGACTTAACGTTCAGCCAAACAAAAAAAATCGCCAATTTTGGTGCCAATTTTTGAAATCGCGCCAAGTGGTTGGGATAAACTGCATTATTGAAGAAAATACTAGCTAAAACTTGTCGCAAATGTCTAAATATCGCATTGTTAGGCGAGTGAGAACAATTCCCAAGGTTTCAGAACTCTAGATTGATGGGAAGTTGGTTAAATTAACGATCGAAAATTTGATGACACACACACACACACCAAGTGAAATTCAGAAAAACGTTTTAAAAAAGAGGGATTGTCAGAGCAGCTGTTATAGCACCAGATACGTCGTTACCAACTACCCAATATGGGACACATGTATCCAACATAACCCTCAGCAGACGATTGAGAGAACGGAATTTAAGCTCCCGCCGACCACTACCTCTGAAGCCTGTACACTGTCAAGTCCAATAGCAGTGGCATCCGGCTCCATCGACTTGGAACTGCGCTGACTGGGATGTATAGTCTTTAGTGATAAGTCATGTTTCCAACTGTGTCCTGACGACAACGCAGACGTACCTGAACAAGTCCAGAGCATTGTGGAAATCATGCATTTACTATCGCATACCACACATGTCCACATCAGGACGTTATGATTTGGAGGGCCATCTCCTTTGATAGCTAAACCTCTTTGATAGACATTTCTGATACACTATCAGCTTAGCGGTACGTAGGCGACATTCTACGACTGGTTGTGTTACCATTTTATTGGGACACTCAGGATGTATTTTTCAACAAGATAATGCCCGGACACACAAGGCATGTGTTGCTATGAATTATCTGAAAACATTCTTTACGCTTCCTCTGCCAGCTAGGACGCCTGTTCTCTCTCCCATTCAGCACATTTGTTCCGTTGTGGAAAGGTGATTACAACCATTCCGGAATATTCACGACTTCGCCCAACAGCTGGAGACAATTTGGCACAAAATTCCGCAGGACACAATCCGGAAATTTTTCAGTCTATGCCACTCCGGGTGACAGTTTGGATCCAGACCAAAGGTGGACCAACGCCTCACCTACTTCCTCCGTTTCTAACTCGCCAAACTCTGAAGTAAATTATTTAATAGTTCTAAAATTTTAATCTTTTGTTTTTCTATGCATGTTCGGCACATCCAACAATTTTTATAGTAATCGGAACAAGTCCTTCACGGTGTTTCTTTCTTTCGTTATAGAGAGTAAGTGCCTTGAATTAACTTAATTTCGATCACTTCATTTGGAAAAGAAAACAAATGTATTGACAAGATATTAATTAATATACATTAAAAGTTTTTAATTTTTTTTAATATTGAGCAAAATTTCAAACATATGTATGAATTGCACTCTACTAAATTTTGTCTTAATGAGAAGAAATTATATGCAAAAATTATCGTGCATTATTCACATTACAAGAAATAAGAAAAGATGAATTTATTTTACAATGAGCATTCTCTCACTTTCCAATTTTGATGAAATTTTGTACACTTGTTTCTCAAAACAAAAGAAAGCTTAACATAAACTTAAAATGTAATATATATATGGAGAGAGTATACATATACAGAAGATATACATACACATACATGCATGTATATATGGGCATAAAAGGCATGATATACAAGGTATATATACATATATACAGGACATATGAGCATATAGCATATACATGGTTCCAATGAAGTCTCCCAAATCAGTAGGCTATTTGTCTGGTCTAACAACTCACAAATATTAGGCTTAAAACTCTAAAAACAATACTGAAAGCGTGAGTAGTTAAAAATATTTTTTTATCAACCTAGATATAAATAAATTGAATATATTATTTAATGCCTGCATAATATAGTCTATATAAAAAAAAAAAGTGTCCAATTGTTTGTGTATAGTTCATATTAAATTAAAGTTGTATTTTAATCTTGATAAAATTTTACTTTGTGTCAGATGCGTATGAATTTTATTTGTATTAAATTCGTAAGAGAAACACAGAGTATATGATTGGTATGTATTCATAACAATTTATAAATAGTAAATATAAGACTCCAATAACAATATAGAAACTCCAGTGGTTAAGCTTTTTTTTTATTACTTTACGAGACAATTAATTTTGGATCTAGAATCAATGATAATTTAATTAACGAGAATGACTATTGGTGGTCATTGCGACTAACAAGAAATCGAGAATATTTACTTAATTTTAATTGAAATTATCAATTTTTAAAAATCACGATAAGTTATTTTAACAATTTAAGACGCATGTAACATTTCAATAGTAAGACTGTTTACAGCATAAAATAAGATATTTTTGTTTCTACTAAGGAAAGAAGGATGTATTATTATTGAAGACTTTGCATTACTGACCATTATCTTTAACATAATAATTGCAACAAAAGTGTTTCCTGCACAGTTCTCGTGACCTTTTATGCTAATGAGCTTAATACACGAGGAAATAATTCCTCGATTTTGGTTCGGCATCACGAGCATTCACAAAGTTTGTGACTCGTGATTTTAGTGAACTAGGAATGTATGCAGATCATTTTTTTACAAACAATGGGACAACTCAGTTCGTTAATAAGTTTCGAAATAAAGAGCCTTCAAAAAAGTTTCGAAAAGTTATATACTCTTATACGTGATGTAGGAATTTATAATTGCAATATCTTGAATGTTGTAAAATTTTAAACAGGCTCATTGAAGTTAATTGTATCGCGAGGAATTGGCTTATTGAATAGAGTTCATCTACTCCACACTTAGTGGATTTGTAAAAATGTACCATTTTCTGGGAGCGTCTTAGGAATATCAGGTAACTTGTTGCTTCTATATAAAACTACACATAGAAGCAATATATCAAGACGCATCATTTATTTTAGATTTACATAGGTAAAAAAAGCAGTTGTTTGGCCCTTCACTAGAACTTTTGCTGCGAATCATTTGAGAATTGTGTCTTTGTAAATCAATAGCGGTTCTTTTAGATTTAGAAGCATTCTTATAAAAATTGAAGTTAATTTTACTTACAAGTAATCTGCAAATTTCTGAGATCTAAAGCCATATGCTTCTGTAAAATTTCTTCCCTCAGAAAGAAAAGGATCAATTAGTTTCAAAACAACATATTCAATACGCAGAATTCTACCCTGCTTTCTTCATCCTGTCCTAGATACATACAAACATTGAAGAAATACAAGTGTTTGATACCAACACCTACAGTCAGCCAGAAATTTAATCCAAATTTTTGATGCTTATTTGCCATGTTATTTATAAAGTTTCAGGGTGTATTACCCGGAACACTCTTCGTCCATTGTTATAGTTTCACTCGCTATAACACAGACAGAATGTTTTACAAAACCGACGACTATAACTTAGATACAAGGGCAAATTTTTTCTTTTTAGGCTAAGTTAGACTAGTCAAATAATCATCAAACCACAAGAATCTCAGAATTTCCATGAAATATTTTTTCGATCGTTGCACTGAATACAAGTTTAATCATAAGTCATACATGTTTAGAAAAGCATACTGCTCCTCTTGCGCAAGCAAGTGCAATAAATTGATCCAGTTATTTCATGGAAATGCTCCATGAATCAAATTTTAATTGGTGGTGAGCCTTTTGAATTTCACATTTTTTGAACATTCTTCAATATTAATAAGGAACACAGCAAATACCAAAATGAAACTTCCTTTTTGTCTAATGTTTTGTTAGCTATCGGAGTAAGACTGTTATTTATTTTTTGCAATGATTCTCGAGGCATATCTACCAGAAGATTTTGCCTTCTTATCATCAATATGCCACTAAATTCCACCAGGAGCATTATTTTTTTTCTAAAGTGCCAATACTATTATGCGCAAAATTTTCATCGTGAATTTCTTCTTCTGATGAGTACGAGATTGCCTTAAGAATTTCTTTCAAAAATAATCTTTAAATATTAAATGCTGTTTCCATCATACTCAATGCAATTTTTATCGAATTCCTGAAAAATACCTGACTCTTCATCAATGCTTTGTCCTTTTGAATATTTTTTGGAAAACTGGTTTTCAAACAAGTGTAATTTTCAGCGCTGGGGACAACTGATCCACATTCATCTGCAAAAATTCAGCAAATAAGTGCATGCGTGAATGGGAAAAAAAAAGAAAAAAAGCTGAGGATAAAAAAAGGAAGGAGTTTCATAACTTATGGCTCAAATCCTTAAGACGGTCCTCTTGACGCTTTAGTTGCTCTTAGTAGAACATTAATTGCTTGTTATACAATATTAAAAAAAAATATTCTTATGTATTTAAGTGCCTCGAAATGTAATTAAAGTCACGAAATTTCACTGAGCTAACATACAATGCTTAAAGATAATCATTTCTCAAAGTATTTTTGCGGTCAAAATGGTCCTCCCCTTCATTGTAATTTTAATTTATTTTAGTGTATACTAAGTATAAAACGATGGGATGGCCCATATATCTACTGTAATTAGCTGAAAGTTTCTAAATTTTAGATATAATCACTGGCGTAAGAGTATGAAACATTGTAACTCGAGTAGGAAACGGTGAACTAAGAACATTTAAGATAAAGTAACAAATTTTGACTGTGGTGTCTGGTCACTTTGTTATGACGTTGGCCAAACCAGTTTCTCAACGCTATTTAATTGCTTGGCATGACGCCTTCTGACACTTTTGGAAAATTTCTACTGCTTTATTAAAGTGTCCCTTTCAATGAGATCTCCCTCTCATTTATTACTGCAAGACAATGAACCCCTCTGCACCCCTCTCCCAGAATATATTTCTAATTGTAACTCATTTTTATTTCCCATAAATAAATATATTCGTTAAACATCTTAGTCTGATAATATGAAATTATTTAGATTTTCTCCTCTTTTATAAGTAATCGTATATAAAGATTTTCACCACTGTCTAAAAGAATCTTTAGAGGGAAAGCGGGTATTATAGAGGAGTAATTAAATTTATGCTTTTTATAATAAGTTAAATTAGCTACATATTTATTTATTACTACCCCTAGAAATACTACTGATGTAAAGAAAGAGTATTAGTCAGAAAAGTCCTGCAGCTAAATGAATAAATCTATCCAAGTGTAGAAAACACATAAACGCCGGGATCTTCGTCTTCATTGGATGCGTATCAGTGTTTCCAGGGTAAAGAAAATTACGGCGAAAAAGGAGGTTCTTCTACATCAGGAACACATGTGAATTTCTATACATCTAGTGTGAAATATTATGTACCCAATAGCTTTGTGCGATAAATTGAAGGATAAAAATAATATATGTTTTTATATAAGTAAAATCTACAATTGCATTTGTGCTTTTGGTGTAAATTTGCACAATTCACCTTACACCAAAATAAACGGAAAAACGGGATTTCATTCAGTATATATCATGATTTACTTCATTTTGTTGTTTTCAGGAATAATTCTGTTCACGACGAATTTATAAATAAATTGCAACGTGGGGCATAAATACCCAACATTTAAGGTAAACGATAAACGTATGAATTTAGCGTCCGTGTGTGTGGTGCATCTTAGCAAAAAATCACTGTCTTCCTGACATTTAGAAGAAACGATATTTTCATTTCCCTAAATAAAGCCTCTTTACTCTGCCTAAAGCTAGTATTAAATAAAGCTGAATGAATATTGTTCATTTTGAGTTTATTTGATTAAAAATAAAAAAAGGATGTAGGAATTGAGGTAATTAAGTCTTATTTTTCAGTAAATAAATTATTTGAAGCTCTTTTTCTCCATTAAGTTATTAGTGGAATGTATTCTAAGACGTCATTATCACAGTTTTGTTAATCACAGTTGTTTAAAAATTAATCTTCATACAATACGATTAATTCGGATCATAATAATATGATTTCATTTCAGTTCCGTATATAGAGAGGAAGAGCATCAAGGTATTAGAATAGGTTAGACACATTTTTGCTATGTACCTAAAGCAGGTGTTAGTCTCTTATTTGTAATAAAACATTTTTTTATTTATTTATTGTCCATTATGAAGCATTAAGGAATAGATATGTAAAGATAAATAACACTGTATTTATGAATTCTAATATGCTTCCTACTACCTTTATAAATTAATCCTATCATTACCCGAAAAACTAACACTGTTTTGATTGCTCAACATGTAATTTTAAAAATAGATTGCATAGACGAATATCACTTTGTTATTTATTCCCTCTCCATCTTAGTATAACACTCAAAACGTAGAAATCTCTAAACTCCAAAAACTATGTTAGCTTTTAAGAACAAAAATAATCAAATCAAAAGATTATTGAACAGAAATCAAATTTGTATCTGAATATTAAAGTTAAATAAAATAATAAAATATTAAAGTAGAAATACTTTATTCAAGTTATCAACAATATTCTGTTTAGATACTAAAACTTAAGCAAGGAAAAATTATGAAATTAAATACACCTTAAGTTGTATTTCATCCTATAAAATGAAAATAAAATCAAATATTTACTTGTAAACCTATTCTAAATTGAATTAACTTATATTATCTGGGCTTAATATACGTGTGTAGCAGATTATTGTTATGTACAAAACACATTAATGGACGGATTCTACAGCTAGTTGTGTTAAATAATTCTGAGTTTAGTCCGAAAGTCAAATGTCATTTTAATCTGAAGATGAACATTTTCATTTTAGTGGCTAAACCTCTATTTCTGGTATCCTGCATGGCCTAGAGGCATTGCTTGTTTCCTGATGCCGGATTTGTTGTCCATTAATTTAAACCTTCATTTAATAATATAACCCGAGGCTAAGCTGGTGCTTAGATGTTAGTCCTTCAAGCGCATGATTCGGAAATTAATTTATGGAGATGCGAAGTCATTTGTACATACATCATATCATAAATGGTCTTATTAAGAATCGAATATATGTAATATTAATGGAATGACAAGTTTTTCAGGATCATAGCTTACGATTTAAAATGAGATAAAAACCTTAAGTGATGAACTTTTCAGAATATTAAAATATAACGAAAATGCATAAAATTAGCAAACATAAAATGTCTTATGATTTAAATTTAAACTATAGGTAATAATTTTGAGCGCTCTTTCTCCATTTTTTGCCATAATTAAGAAAAACAGTTAAAGAGTCAGAATTTAATATTCTTTTTCAGTGAAACTTATATAGATTATTATACGTATTTTGAACTAGTTTACTATATACATACATACATACATATATATACATATATATATATATATATATATATATATATATATATATATATATATATATATATATATATATATATATCAATTTAATCGCTTATATATTAGTAGGTGTACCAAATGTATGAAATCCAATGTATAGCCACATATTGCACAAATGTACATTATTTAATTTTTTGATTAGTTGAGTTACAAAATACATGACTTAAATAAAAAAGTTTTCGATAATTTAGAACCATGTTTGGGGTTATAAAGGAAGCACAGTATAAGGCATACTTTTAAAATTATGAAAAATGTTTTCTGGCGTCACATTTGATGGTTTTCGTTCAGTCATAGCTTCGAGCCTTGATGAATCCAAAGTTCTGCAAAGTAGCTGAAACTGATGCAAATAACAATTGTTGGAGACCAACGTCCACCCACTAATGTTGTGGAGAATGAAGGGGTAAGAATTCAGGTGTCGTCCTCGTCACTTGACAGAGGTTCAAAATTGCGTGGTCCTCCACCAATAGCCCTCATGATGCTTCTAGTGTGGTGCTAATAAATTGAAACCATAAAACTAATAATAAACTATTATTTTAATACTTTTACGTAAGTATTACTTAAGGATTTTAATATTATTGAAATAGAAATAAAGTAGAATGAATAAATTACTTGAAATTTTCCATCTCCTTCATGAAAAAGATTGGGTAGTTTCGTTTGTGCAAATGAAAAAGCGTTCTCTTTATACGAATCCCAACACTAATTTGCCGTTGCATTTACATTCTGCTATCCTTCATATCACAGTCCCATAAATCGATATTTACCTTTAGTCACTTCACTTGTTTTTAATTTTTGAACAAAAAGTGAGGGAAAATGCTCAAGATTTTAGATATGCTTCAAGATTCAAAAATAATTTTTATCTCGCTTTGAAATGTTCTCCATATAGTTACAATTCTGTAACATAGGTTCCGGTGGAGCTCTACAGCTAAGATTTCTATAATTTTTTAAAGGTATCTGGATGACATCCCA
>BMAW01015285.1:0-18799 GCA_019974015.1 Nephila pilipes | reverse complement strand
AGAAAGGTAAATTCTTTTAAAATAAAGAAATTATTGTATATTTTCTGTAAAAAATTATGAGAACTGCAAAAAAAAAAAAAAAAAAAAAAAAAACTATTATCTACAGCAGACCATTTTTAGAGATTTCTTAAAGATGAGTTTTGGAAAATGTTGAACAAGAATAAGGGAAAAAGAGAAAAAAGAATTTTTTTTGTCTCAAATATATTGAAAAATCAGTTTATAAATAAATCATTTTTGTAGTTATCAGAACGATTAGTTAGGAAAAAAAATTAAGCTGATTTCCAAATATCTTTTATTTTGGAAGATTGAAAAAATTTAATGAAAATGAAGTTTAATTTTCATTTCATTTTTATTAATCTTATAAATTTCATTTCGCTTATACGAAATTAATATACATGAGCTAAAAATATCGTTTGGAGTTTTTTCATCTAATTCAAAATATGCTTCGTTTTTATTTATAAAATTCTGAAAATTCCAGATGCAGATAATATTTTATGATGCATGAAATGGAAATATTTTACAATAAAGGATGGTAATTATACTATTAAACTAGAATCACTCTAGTACGAATGATAAAATATCAAAACCATTCTAAGAATATGATGGTAAGTTAAATTAAATTCCTGCTAATCTTCAGTTTTCTCATTTTAATAGGATTTTTATAACAATTACACTTAATATAATTGTAAGAGCTTGTTTTTTAATCTAAAAATTTTAAAACATTATTTCTGAGAAATTCTGATACTTATAACTATATGAAACCAATCAGTTTTAAAATTTAATTCTATGCATTGTATGGAAATAAAACGTAATTTTGTTTACGTTTATTGAAAATAAAAGCCAAATTCAAAGGATTTCATAATACTTACAATTACGATAAACTTAAGAAGAATGTAAGGAATGATAATCAATACTTATTTTTTCTATGAACACTGACAGGAGATAACAATTATATAAAAAAAAAACCCTATGATGAACACTCACGATAAAAAATACATGTCTTGGGAAACTATTTTAGGAGTTGCAAGTTTATATATTTAAATTCATTATATAATTCGAAAAATTATTATTTTTCTTTTAGAAAGAAATGTATTTAAATACATATTGTCTAAGTAGAATAAGAGTAATCTTAATTTCTGAAAACTGTCCATTATAACAGCTTATTTATTAAAAATTAATGAAACTAAAAATACACGATTCTTAGAATCTATTTCATTTCATGTAACAATCAAGATAAATTCTTGTAGATGATTCAAATATTTAATTAGCAATAGTTATGTATGTTTTACTTTTCAAATTAAGATTTGAAAGCGGATATTAATTATTATTATTTATTTCTTACTAATTAAATCGTAGCATTAATTTAAAAGATAACAGTCAACCATGTTAAATCAATAATTACGCTAAATACAGACTTTACGTAGGTTAATAATTCAGTTTATTCTTTAAAAATTCGTATAAAATTGAGTATAAAACTTGTAGGGAATAAAATAAACAATATTTTAATAAGCAAGCATTAAACATTGCTGAATCGTTTCGAGATTAATAATAAATAATAAGAGTTTTGAAAAAAGGTGTCGGAAAATTTTGCTAAAGATATCTAATTTTAATATTTTTACATTATTTTAAGTGAAATATCGCACATTTTTATTGAGTTTGCTATTTTATTAATTAATATCTGTAAAATAATAAATAGAAAACCATATTTTGGGACAAACATAAAAACGTATTTTCCATCAAAACCTATCTGTGATGTCTGAGTGATTGTTGGATTTAAGGTGCAAGAACCAAAGTAAAATGCTGCATCGAATACTTTTTTAATAACTAAATAAGTAAGATGTCGATTGTTATCCATTTTACTTTCAAATTAATTGCTGACTATGCTCTTGGATTTGCATTTATTCATTAGTTTTCAAAAGGTCTATTTATTTAGGCGTAGTTAAATTTAAAAAATAAGTTGTGTTCTACAGTTTTTTTTCTTTAGAAAAGCATATATATCTCCTACTTTTACTTAAGCACACTATTGACCTTCTAACTTACTGAATATTTCACTATCTCAGATAAATACTGATAGTTTTAACAAAATTATATTGAATTGTTTAAAAAATAAATGAGAGTAAATAAGTCTCAGAAATGAAAAAAATATCAGAACATTATTCATTTCTAAATGTGCAGTTCCTGCTGTTATTTCTGTTATAAACTTTTAGCCATGCATGCAATTTAAAAATTTAATTTATTACTTTTTATTTATACACTCTATAACAAAAAAAAAAAAAAAAAAAAAAAACGCCGACCCAAAGAAGGAGGTGTCCGATGGAGACAAAAGTTGGCGGTTTGGAAGATTATGTACAGAATAGAAAATGATTGAAATTTCAGACAAATTTAATGATTTATGTCAGAGTTAAATAGTTACAAAGTAACGAGCTCAATTAGGTGTTGACCCACCTGTAGCCTGGATGCGAGCTGTCACACGAAGTGGCATAGAGTGATAAAGCTACCTGATGGTCACCTGCGGTATTTCTCTCCAAATGTGCTCTAATTGTCGGGCTAAGTTATCAACAATCCCTGGTAGATGCAGTCGCCTTCCCATCATATTCCAAACATGCTCAATTGGAGAGAGATCTGACAGACCAAGGAAGTGTTTGACAAGCTGTAAGACAGGTCATAGCAACACGTGCCGTTTGTAGCACGGCCCTATCTTGCTGAAAAATAAGTCCAGTGTACTGCAAAAAGAACGGTAGCAGAACAGGTCTCAGAATGTTGTCGACGTACCACTGTGCTGTAAGTGTGCCTCTAATGACGATCAAAGGGGTCCGACTATCAAGAGAAATGGCACCTCAGACCCTAACTTCTGGTTGAGGGCATATGTGGGGTGCAATAAGGAATGCAGGATCGGTACGCTCCTTGGGCGCCTCCAGACACGTCTTGGATGATCGTCAGGACACAGTTAGAAGCGGGATTAGTTCTAAACACTATACGTCTCCACTCAGCATCATTCCAACTTGATAGAGCCAAGCACCGCTTTAATTTGGCTCGACAGTGTGCAGACGTGTGTGGCAGGTGGCATAGCGGTCGGTACGAGCGCAGATTTCGCTCTATCAGCCGTCTGTGAATGGTCATGGTGGACATTCGTGTGCGAGTTGCACGTTTTATGGTTGACAAAGGTGAATCATGCGCTGTGACAGCTGATCTGACAATCACTCTGTCCTCCCGATTTGCTGTGGCTCTAGGTCGACTTCTACCATCATGACGCTGAAATCTGCCATTGTCCACCCATTCTTGCCAGATTCTTCTATCAGCCGCATTGCTTCGACCTATATGACATTTGATTCTCCGATTTGCCCAACCTGCCTCTTTCAATCCAATGATACGACATCTTTCAAACTCTGACAATTGCTCGTAATGAGCTCGAAACCTACAGCTAGGCATTTTTTCAGTCGTTGAAATGTATCTTAAATCTCAATGCAATAGAAAATGTGACCATCAAATTGAGAATCTCTTCTTATAGACACCTGCTGGGTGCGCGGTTTCAGGTCCTTCTTAACTTCGCTATTGGTTCATTGGACACAAATTTCAATCGTTGCATATTCGGCCCAAATGTGCATTTCATTTTAATCGGATAGCTCCTTCTTGATGCGTAATTTTTATTACACATATGGTTATCACAACATCCATATACACACACACACACACACACACATATATATATAGTTATATATATATACTGCTCAAAACAATTAGTGGATATTGAGGTTTTGGTTGGATTAAGTGGCTGGGGAATTGTTTATATGATTGATACATGATTGACAGACGTGGTAGGCTAAATAAGAAAAAAAAATCAGGCATGTTTAGCAGAAAAAAATGCATTTTACTTAGCTTTTGGACACAAAAGGAGAGAAACACAATTTGTGCATTCGAGAAAAAACGAATAAAAAAGAGTATTTACTTGAAAGAAAAAAGTTTTTATTAGAGGGTATGGTTTCCACGGATGGCCAGCAACGCTGAACACCTTTGAGGCATGGAGTCAATGAGGATATTTATGAGGAGCTGGGGTATTCTATCCCACTCCTCCAGAAGAGCGCTTTCCAGTTCTTGGAGAGTTCGGGGGGGGGTAGGCGGCCAACAACTCGTCGGTCTAGAATGTCCCATACGTGTTCTACTGGGTTCATGTCCGGAGAACATGCTGGCCATTCCATTCGTACAATTTCCTCCTCGAAAAGGAAATCACCCACTAAGTTGGCACGATGTGACCTGCAGTTGTCGTCCATTAAGATGAAGTCATTTCCAATTGCTGCGGCGTACGGGAATACAATAGGTCTTCAGATCTCATCCTTATATCGACGACCGGTCAGAGCTCCATTAGATGGAATGATGTAGAGATCAGGGCACCCATCAATGGAGATGCCAGCATAGACCATCACTCTACCTCCGGCAAATCTGAAACTTTCTAGTACGAACGCAGGATTGTTTCTAGCTCCACGATTAATCCAGATAAAAATACGCCTATCATCAGGATGAACAGAAAAACGCGACTCGTCAGAGAAAAGAAGATTGCGCCATTCATTTCTCCTCCCGTTCACATGCTCGTTTGCCCACTCCGCATGGCCGCGAAGGTGCCTTGCTTTTAGTGTAACACATGCCATTGGTCGGCGAGCATACAGTCCTACAGCCTGGAGCCGGTTTCGGACAGTTTGAGTCGAAATTGTTGTGTCAGTAGCTGAGCGAAGGTGTTGCTGAAGAAGAGTGGCATTCATATTTAGGTGTCTCCGAGTCGTTAGTGTTAAATATCTATCTTCATCGGGTGTTGTTACACATATTCGACCAGCACTTCCAGTCTCCAAGAAACGGTTCCAGATTCTGGAAATCACACTTAGTGCAATTCCAGCAGCTTCTGCTACTTTGGCCTGTGTTTGACCCTCCTCTAACCGTCCAACAATTCTCTAGGCTTCTGAATCGATTAAATGTCTTCGTTGAGACATCGCAATCATCGAAACAACACACTTATTGAATGTCGATCATTCTTTTCCGCTTTATGGCTAATATTTAATTTTCGTTTAGATGAAAGGCAAATTTCATTCGCTGACGCTAAAGCGTCGTTTTTGACGTCAAACTAAAAATTTGCATACTCCGAAGTTTGAAAATGAGAACAATTTGCATTTGTGACTCTCTTCTTCCATTTTCTGTAAAAAAACATTTCGCTAATACCGTTATTTTATATAAGACTTAAAATATCTTTTAATTGTTTTGAGCAGTGTGTATGTATGTATACACTGAATTAATAATAACTTGTACATATATTGTAACATATTTTAAATCTCTTTCGTTTAATTTGTATGGGAACATGTGATTAAAAGTGGAGAGTCTTTTGTATAATAATACATAAAGTTTCGTAAAATAAATATTCTTAATCGTTTCTTTACTAAGAATCTATCTTCATTCTGTAAAACAGTGGTAAGAGTATCTAACTGAAACTAACACTTTGTGTTTCATGAAAAAAAAGTAAATAGACAAATTAAAATTTGGATCTTAGTTGTTTTATAAGGTCTATATACCATATATTATTTATTCATAGTAAATTTATTTTAATATTTCTAGATATTAATGAAAAACGAGATGATATAAAATAGTCAAAACCAAAATTAAATTTCAAAATTTAAATAACAATAGAGTCACTGAAATAAATTGTTGAAAATAGCTCATGCTTGAAATAACTTTTCAATCAAAAATCACCTGGCCGCAGACGTGTAAATTTACTTAAAAAGATATTCATAAGTAATTTTTATTACTGACAAGAATAAGAATACATTAAATGTAAAATAAAGCAAGATATGTGTTTTTTTCATAAAAAGTATACGTCTTAGTTTCATGAAATAATCTTAAAATGGAAATGAAAATAGAAAGCAGAAAATTTAAAGCGGATTATTAGAAAGAAAGGGAAAAAACATTATGCATGCAATGAAGAACATCTCCCTAAGGGTTTTTTTCCTCTCTCAGAACGAATTTGATGGTAAGAAGCAGGGTTTCAGTAAAATTTAATGCATAAGTAGAGCAAAAGAAATATGTAAATAGGATTGAAACTGAGCCTATCCGAAGCATCAATTGAATCTGCAGCTAAGGGAAATGGAATTTCACCCCCTGAAGTTCCGATTTTTCAAACATTTTAGATGCAATCAGATCGACTTAGTAAGCAAACGTTTTATTGCTGTTTTTTTTTGTTTATGAGATTCTTTTTCACTCGTTTTTATATAATTGTTTAGTTATATGTGTATTGAAAATTGTTAATTCGTTTTAAACTTCTTAAGAAAATTATAAGATTCAAGCAGTTGTAAATATGTATCAACAAAGAAATTAATTACAATCTCAAACTGCATGAAATTAGAAGACATAAGGCAGGTCTTTAATCTCAAATATAAGTATTTTGAAATCAAGTTAAATACATGAAAAGTAAGCAATTGTGAAAGGTTTAAAATCGTCTCAAAATTTATGAAAACATGAATTCTGATTTCAAAACTAGTATGTTCATAAACCAACTAAAATAATTTCTAAATTGATAACTTATTTTCAGTAACTTATTTTTAATAAACGTAGATTGAAATTGCCAAGAAAGTTTCGAAGTTATTATATAAATATCAACCAATATCCGCTAAGCAATTTTAACATTTTCTGGCAACAAATGTTTTCAGTATCGAGAACTATTATATTACTGAAAAAACATATTAAAAATAATTTAACAACTACTTGTACAATAGATTTGTAATAAAGGAAATTTTAAGTGGCTTTCATAATGATTTTAAGCACTTAGTTATTCACTTGTCATATATTGTTAGAAATAAAGAAAAATGAAACAGAAGTGTAAGTATTTACAAAAACTGTACATGTTACACTTGATATTCTTATGTTATGAGATCCATGTTATATAAGGTATAATTTGTTATACATATGTCAAATGTATAACTGGAGTAAAATGTATTCTACGCATAACCTTTGTGTTAAAAGGTTGTTTAGATCAACCAATATTTAGAATATCGTAATTAAACGATTCAATATTTTTTAAAAATAAGTAAATATAATCAAACAAAGGTAGTTTAATTATCTTTATAATAAATTAGGAATAACACCAAATAATCAATAAACATTCACATAATTAGTTAATAGATAATTGATTGATTAATGCTTTCTCTACTCTCTCTCTCTCTCTCTCTATTGAATTAGTACATCATAATCGACCATACTTCTATCCAGACATCAAGATCTTGAAATTTATTTTCATTCTGAACTGATAGTTTATACCTACAGGCGTTTAAAGTGAACCAATGGATGCACTTGTTTGAAATATGAGCAGATAATTTGATCTTTTTTGAGTAAGGAGGATATCGAACTAAAAACATTAATTAGAACTAATTTTATGCCCGTTATATATGAACACATACATATAAAAGTGTTCATGACAAGATAGTTATTGTTATAAAGAAATTTATTCCCTTCTTAAAAAACGATAAAATTGATAAAAGTAAATAATTAAAATAAGAAGCAATATCACTACATTTTACATTTTACTATTAGAACTTACTAAACCCACTTTTATTGGAACTTTAAAAAATAGACAATGAATCAAAAGGGCATTATGCTTGTTTTTAAGGCATTTTATCTGCCACACGATTTCTATCCGAGCTCAGAATAATTAAGTTGTAAAATAAGAAATGAATCTAATAATGAGTCAAAACAAGTGAATCTAAAATGAGCGAGCGATGACATATTCACATTTCGCTCATTATTTAGATTCACTTGCTCCATCACTAATAAATATCACTAATGAAGCTCAGTCAAACATCAAATAAAAAGACAAATAATGCTTTAACTGAATATTTAATTTAAAAAATCAGCATTTACTGTATCTATTTAGCCTGCAGGAGCAACCCTCATGCGTACTCAACAAAAGAACGTTAAAAGGGTCTACTTAGCTGACCCTTATAAACGTGGGTCCGAGTCAGGATTGAATCAATTTCATCAATAATATAATCCCCTGTCTATTACTAATCTTCCTATAGCCTTTTATCAATATTTTATCTTTCCACCTCTTATTTAATCTTTTTTTTTTGTAACTCTGTGGCGAAGTAATATTCCTATTCGACTCTTGTGCATTAATTCAGTTAAATACAACTAACTCTAAAAGTCTATAACATACGCAAGGATACGCCAGTCAAGTCTCGCACATCTGTTTATTTATCAAT
Source organism: Nephila pilipes (assembly GCA_019974015.1). NCBI lineage: Eukaryota > Metazoa > Arthropoda > Arachnida > Araneae > Nephilidae > Nephila > Nephila pilipes. The sequence continues at coordinate 10,568 of BMAW01015285.1, read as the reverse complement.
TTCGTAATATTATGTTTAAAAATTACTTGCTCTCCAAGGTAACACCCTAGTTATATTCACCCGTCTCACTAATTTCAAATTAAGAGTGTCTTACCGAAATTTTCATAGACTTGACTAAGAGTGTCAAAGTAGACTTGATTCTCGACTTCGCTACGATCACTGTCACCCGTAGCAACTCTTGATCTCGTCTACCTCCTGTCCACCTGTAAGGCATATGCTCAACGCTAGTGACACTCGACCTCCGTCATCTCATTTTTACTTTACTTATATACTTTCCTATTTAAACCACTTCACTTTATTTCTACCTGCCTCTAATTTACCTAATCACGTTTCATTTTGGTTGGGAAGAAATTGCTACTTCATGCAAACAATCTCAATTAAATTTCCTAAGGTTAGATAAGAGAAAACTGCCAATAGTCCAACGTCACAACTCTACTTTGCGTAATTTCTAAGCTTGAATTGTGATATTTTATAATAATCCCACTAATATCTTAAAGGACAGCTGAAAGAAGTAAATTCCATATCGTTAGCTGTAATAGAAAAGAAGTATGAATCGTTTTCAAGTGACAAAACTTCATATATGTTTGATTCATAATCTGGCTTCAAATGAAATTGATATATCAATTGAATAGAGAAGAAAGATTGGGTATATCGGAACAACTGCTAAATATAGCTATATCAGATACATGAATACATACATCAGAACATGTTAGTCTAAATCAGATATTTCGTTGTCTGATTCAAGGTTACTGTTATTATTTATAATGGTATCGCTTATGCCAAAGAAAAGTGTACAACCACATCACGATTGCCTTTTATCTGGAATTATGTTGACAAAAAAATACATGTTGTGCAAAACAGCTTGGTGCTTATATGATAATCATTACAGTAATATTAAATTGAGACTTATCAAATAAACGAGATTACTTGTTGTCAATGCTTGGGTTAATGTTTGCACTCGTGACGCTATTGTAACTTGAGATATTGATAACTCAGAATTGAAGATTCTACACGATTGTCATATTCCTGGATACATTGTTATATTTTAAATACGAATGATTAACTATAGTGCGCTATACCTACTTAAGTATCACTATGGTAATTACTACGTTGTTTATTGCTAAGCAAAATCCTCTATAATTCAGACTGATATTACAATTTATTGGATTGATTAATTGTTTATTAACGTCGCACTTGGAAGCAACAAGAAAACTATCGGCGATGGACCTCGTTATTTTCAACCTTTGTCAAGTGAAGAGATGACAACTGAGCTGGCACTTTTCTCTCCAAAGTTCCACAAAACGCCAATTGAAGGAGCTTCGGCAAGACTCATCCTTCACAAGACTCATCCTTCAAAGAAAACAACGTCGGCTGCGATTTGCTTGGCTATCGTGGCCTACCGATCTGGGCAATGATTCATAAACTTCAAACTTTTCTGCAGCTATTTAAACCTTTATCAGTTGTTTCGAGTGCTTAGTTAGTGCACCAACTCAACAATTCTTATGTTTTACGTATTGTATTTTGCATCTGCTTTTTTAATTTATTCTGATAAAGCAGTTATAAATTACACATCCCATCGAAAAAATATCTGGAATATTCCAAATAGATTCTCAAAATACTATCACCATCAGAGAAATTTTGGAGACAGCAGCGTTGAATAAAAGAATATTTAGAACTTTGTTGCCGAGAGAATGAAATACTTTCATATTTATTAATCTAAGGAAAATTGCTCTAAAAATTAATGTTAGCCTTTGTTGCTCCATATTTTTAAGGAATCAATCAAACAATAAGGCAGTATGTCACTTTAATTTCATTGAACAGAACACAAGTACATAAAAATTTCAAGGATAAATATATGTATTGAAAAATACTGAATCTTCAGTTTTATGAGTAATTGAAAAATGTAAAATAGTTAGAATGTGATCAGTGACTGTATCAATAGTAAAACGCATAAGAGGGGAATTAATATGATTCTATTAAAATTTTATGTTTTATTAGTATAAATCTCTACTTTAGTTCTTTTCTTTTATTTGAACTATTTAGTTAATCCTTTTAAAAGGAACCAACTTATAAGTTATGAAATTAATAAGTAGGAACTAAACTATTATTTAAAAAAATTATGAAAATTATGTAAGTGTAACTTGTTGTGGAATTTGAATATTTATCTTCACTCTCTTTTAAAGACATGTTAAGTAATAAAATTTGTACATAATTTGAAAAAAATATGTACTTTACTTTTACGGAAAAATTATTTTAGAGGAGGGTTTCAAATATATGTTATTAGGAAAAAAAAACACTTTTTCTTGTTTAATCTAACTTTCAAACTTTTTTTTTGGCTATGAAAACTAGTAAAATATTGTAAAAGGAATATTTGAAAACAGTTATCAATCTGTGGGATTTATTTTGCATTACTTTATATAATTAATGTCACATAAAAGAAGTAAATAATCTTATTAAACATTTTTAAGAAAAATAAGAGATTTTGAAAGAAATTTTATTTAATATAAAGCTTGTATGTGTTAATTAACACGTATCTGAAACTAAATAGACAACTATCCTAATCTCTTCGCTTCCCTTCATAAAGTTATATCGAGAGCTTGAAATTGAGGTAAAATATGAAAAATTAATAACAGTTTGATGAAATACAATTATAATTTTGTGACTTGAATTCGTGAAATCAATCTAAAGGAAATATAATGTAATTATTTGTCTTAAAGGGAATAAATTTCTCTAAGTTCTAATTATTAAGAGGGATTTGTTTATGGGAATTCAATAAAACTTCTATAGAAATTGATTAAAATGCGACATAAATAAAATTTGAATCAAATTTTATTTGAATAAATAAAATTTCATCATTATCTTTTTCATTACATGTTTAAATGATTAGCCCTTTCCTGTCAAAATGAATAAGAATCAATTTCAACTAAAATTAGGTATTGCAAAATACGAAAAAAGTTAACATAAATTTTGAAAAAAAAAATATACTATAAAATTTTCATTGCAAATTTATTTCTTTCATGTGAGCTAACAAATGTCATTAAGTGTACAAATTCAAAAAATGTAACAACTTTATCGATAGAAAGTTGAAAAAAACAATTTTCTAAATACAAATTTATCAACTTTAGTACTACTCTAATTCAAAATTTGAATTTCTGTATTCTAATACAGAAATTCAAAACATTTTGACTTTATATATGAAATAATAAGAAAAACGTGTATCGATACTCAGACACCTTGTTAGTATAATTACATATCCGAGATTTATGTCTATAATTCAAATTCGAATGTTTGTAAGCAATATTCTCAAAATTTTACTTTTTACGTGACTTAATAGTGTAAATATATTAGCTTTAAGCATTAACAAATTTTACTTTCTAAAAATCCTTTGTTTGAGAGATGAGTTAAGTTTTTTGAAATTAAGTTCCCCAATAATTATTGGGACTGTTCAAAATATCAAGTTCCTGTATGATAAAATATTCAGTAACATTAAAGTTTAATTTACATTATTTTTTTTATTTTTGATTTTTTAAGAAGTGTGCAGGTAAGTGAAATAATCACCCCACCCCCAAAAGGAAGCTTTTAAATAAAAAAAATTAAATGAAGGTAATATATTATTTTTACCCATTATTCAAAAATATTTTGGAATTTTTGTTGTTCTTTCTTTTAAAAGGACTTTAATATATTTTAGGAGTTTAGTCTGATGGAGTACAATTAATTTTATATTTGAAAAAATAGTTGCTTTGATTTGATATTGATGTTTGGCAATAGTCGAAGAAAAAAGGAAACTGTTTATATATATATATATATATATATATATATATTATATATATATATAGGAAGGAGGATGAAAAGAAAGTTGGATATTCAACGCTCATTTGTGCATCAGAAATATAGCATGTCTTATAACAATGTGGAAAAGATTAATTTACATATTAATAAGAAAATACAGTTTAAAAATAAATTTTCGACAAGAAATCTAAAGATAAGGGTAAAATTTAAAGCGTTTAAATAAATTCTTTATTCAACGTTTACGAGAAGTCAAAATAGTCTGAAATTAGACAAGCATCTTAACTGGTTTCGAAGCAACATTATTTGCTTATCAATCATTCAAATATGCGAATGAAATATATATATATATATATATATATATATATACTGAGAAAATAGTGTTAAAGTAGAACACTTTCAAAGCACGAAATAGGAAGCGGAATTGTATATTAAGTTCTTGGACGGAGAGAAAGAGAGGGGGAAAGTGAAATGGAGGTAATTGAAAGAACTGTTCTAGACCTATGAAGGAAAGGTTATACGTCTGTTCGCTGTCTAAGATATTGTTTAGTCGGATATTCAATTTTAATGATGTTATTTAACGGAAATATCTGCTTCAAAATATTCAGTTTGATTTGTGTTAATACTACATGCATTTTCATGATCAGCAATTAGGAAACTGAATCTTGTGCACACACAATATATTACTGATTATAAATTATTCTTAAATGTATTTCGAACAAAATTTTCTCCTGTAAATTATTTAAATATTATATTTATAATCTATCTTGTAGGAAGTATTATTTTTGTTGTCCAAATTTATTTGGTAAAGGATTTATTTTTATGATCATTTAGTAATAATTTACTCAACGCCAGGACCAAATAAGAAATTTCGTTTACAAAATAACATACTAAAATATTAATTCTTTTAATTCATTTCGTAAATTTTAAATATCACCTTTCGAAAAAAAAAATCAAGAATGAAAATTGATGACCATGAGGCATTTGTTTTTCTTGACTTTTCCTTTAGCGTAGTTGAGCTAAAATTAATGAACGACATTCAGTGCAGCTGTGCAAGTTTCCAGGATACACGAAATTGGAATCGACAGACTTTTTTTTATTTTATTTTGAACAATGTTACTTTTCCCAGAAGAGTTACAAAACATTGATTTGGAATTCATATGTTAATTCCTATTTGATCTAATATTTTTGCGTTTACATTTTATTATTAATAAGACATTAGCTTAGAGTAATATGAGCTTTCATTTTCGATTTCATTTTAAATTGCTGAATAACATTACAAAATATCTATTTTATGAAAAACAAAAAAGAAAAGAAACTTTAATCATGAAAATAATTTTAATAATTTATTATTCTGCTAAAATTTAAATTTTAAAATGAGTTAAACCAATGTATTAAGATTTTATCTAGGATAATTTTTTTTTACTTATTTCATTTGGATTGATAATGAATTAAAAATTGTTTGTATTTAATATTAAAGTGTATTTTTTTCAGAATAATAATTTTAAATTCACATATATAAATTATAGACCTTGATGCTCCATATTAGTTTTATAACTGGCTGAAATGGAATGTAGAATTGATTTCACGTCAAAATATTCACAGTAAAATATTTTTTCAATTATTTTTTTTATTTTCAATGGGTTAATAATAAGAACATGAATTTTTTTCTGATATGTAGCCAAATGAAGGTAAATTAAGTAATCACAAAAATTTTATATTACCGTAATTTCTTTAATATTTTAATAACTTTTTGAAAATAGTTTCTTCTAAAATAAATCTATCATGTTTAAAGATTTTCTTTTACAGTATTATGGAGATTTGTTTTACACACACACACACACACACACATATATATATATATATTTGAATTACAAGCAAGGAAATAACGTTTGAGAGAATGAAATTATTATTTATAAGTGAGATTATCTTTTAAAGTGTGGAATGTTAGAGTAAAAGAAAGATAGAAAATTCGGTTTGCATATGAAACTGTTGTCTTAGTTTACACGAAAAGTATTTATGTACACTAAGACCAAAAGTATTAAAATATATGTAGCATTAAATGTTCAAAATCAAGATTCAAATTTATATAATTAAGAACATATTCATATATTACATTCATAATTGTTCACACTATCAGAGTCCTCCATCGCTGATATGGGAAAAGATAGTAATTTGGAAAAAAATCCATACAACAAAGGTGAGTTGTTCCATATTTCATTATGTATTGCTACAGCAGAGTAGATTAAATAAAATGTACAATAGAAACAATGCACTTGAATTACTGAAAAAAATTACTTTGAATCCATTTGAATTCTTTTGTCATGACCATTAACAAATATTGTGAGTGAAACTGGTTCCAGATTCAAAAAAGTTTAAGGAAGGCTTATATATAAATGATTGTAATCCCACTAACTATAATAATTCTCCGAGTTATGCGTTCAATACAAAGATCCAAGTGGATTTTGAGAGTTCTATTAATTTGAACAGGAATGATATCCTGCCAGTGTTTGGGGCTAAACTTAGCGTGAAGTGTGTCCTAGCCCTTAATAGGCGATTGTTCATAATACCATTTCATAGTGAAATTCAACAGCTGTATAGATACAAGAGATGTGTCTGGGATGATTGAGTGGTATATCCTGTGTCGTCGATTACTGTCTATCTAACCATGGGATGCGCTTACATTAACTCGATTATAGATAGAAATTTACAGTAAAGATTAGTGTCTTTCGGAATATCTATTTAATCAGTTGTTTAAGCATGTGTCTAGAGAATTCCTTTGTAAACTTCTCAACTGATAGGAAATGTTGTGACAGTTAAGGGATTCAGTGGCTTACAGGACGAAGCATACGAGACGAGTGAGATTTATTTATAACCGATGAAAGGTTATTATACGGGTTTTTAAATTAATATAAGGTAAATTTTATAAATTTACAATTTTTTAATCATTTGCGATTCTCTCAAATTCTTTAATAATGGAAGCATAATTTTGAATTCTTTTAGAACTTTTTAAATGACACATTATTTCTTAAAAACAATATTTTCTTAAAATAATTTATATCATTTTTTCATTATTGTATCTTTTTTATGGCCAAACAGTATCTTCCTTCAACATAAGAAAATAAATATTTTCCTTTTTTCCCCTGTATATTCTCATTTGCCTTGAAAACAAAATTGGTATCTGGTGCAAAAGAGATTTAAACACTGTAGAATTTTGAAGCATATTTCATGCTGTTCTACAAGGTTCATTTCCGTAGTAGTTCACATTGTCAGGCTATTAATACTTTTTAGAAGGAGTGGTTATTTTTTCTGCATTAAAATTTTTTTTACCCTTCGAAACGGTATATACGACCGTTGTAGCCGATTGTTCATGGTCTTTACGATATTTATATGATATATATCTTAAACTATTTCTAATCTGATGTATAATACATAAGCTTCAGGCTGTGTGTTGTTTCCGTCGAGTTGTGGGGTCTAATCCTTCAACCATTTAAAGATATTCGATGTGCAGCGGGAGTGAAGCACGCTAAATCAGTCGAGGCTCAGTGTCTTAATGTTAGAATGGTAGGGAAGTTTGGAGAGTGTAGAACCAGCTCAGATGTTGTCTTTGTCTCTGACCGAGGCTCGAAATTTGCGAGTTTCTCCACCAATAACGCTCGTGTTGCTTCTATGAGGGACGTTAATAGTACAATCAAACAATAGAAATAGTAAGTCTCCTCTCACATTTACTAAATGTTCACTAAGTTTTCTGCAATACAAATTTGTTAATGTCCAGAAAATTTTCAATTACGTTTCATTTTCACTTTTTGTACCAATAACATTTTTTTTCTATAAATATTTCATATAGAAAAACTTAAAATGGAAAAAACGTTTACATTTGTCATATCAAAATAAATTTAATATTTTGAATTATTGGAGATCTTTTTATAAGTTAGTTACTATTCTACAATCAATTTTACATTTTAAGAGAAATTTAGAATTCAGAACTTTAAATTTAGAATTTTTTTTCACAAAACAGGTCAATTGAAAAGTCCCCAGCCTACCATAGTAAAACACATTTTTTTGGCAAAATTAGTTTTTTTATTCAACATAATTCCCTTCAAGGGTGATACACTGATTACAGCAACCCTCCAACTTTTCGATACCATTTTTGTAGTACGATCTGTCCTTTGCTTCAAAATAGGCCTCAGTTTCGGCGATCACCTCTTCATTCGGCGAAAATTTCTTCCAGCGAGCATTATTTTGAGATCTGAGAACAGGAAATAGTCGCTGGAGGCCAGATCTGGAGAATACGGTGGATGAGGAAGCAATTCGACGCCCAATTCATGGATTTTGGCCATAGTTTTCACTGACTTGTGACACGGTGCATTGTCTTGGTGAAGCAGCACCAAATTTCTTTTTCTTCAAATGCGGCCGTTTTCCGGGGATTTCGTCCTGCAAACGGTCCAATACCGCTATGTAATAGTCGCTGTTGATAGCCTTCCTTTTTCAAGGTAGTCAATGAAAATTATTCCATGCGCATCCCAAAATACAGACGCTATAACCTTGCCAGTCGACTGTTGCGTTTTCCCACGCTTTGGAGCGGGTTCATCGTGTGCAGTCCACTCGAATGACTGTCGATTGGACTTCGGAGTGAAATGATGGAGCCATGTTTCATTCATTGTCACATATCGACGCAAAAACTCGGGTTTATTACGCTTGATCATCTTCAAACACTGCTCCGAATCATCAACTCGTCGTTGTTTTTGGTCAAAAGTGAGCTCGCGCGGCACCCACTTTGCACAGAGCTTTCTCAAACCCAAATATTCGTGAATGATATGATGTACATGTTCAGTTGATATCTTTAGAGTGTCTGCTATTTCATTCAATTTCAATTTATGGTCATTCAAAATCCTTTTGTGGATTTTTTTAATGTTTTCGTCGGTAACAACCTCTTTTGGGCGTCCACTGCGTTCACCGTCTTCGGTGCTCATTTCACCACGCCTAAACTTAGCATACCAATCCTTGATGGTTGATTTTCCTGGAGCAGTGTCCGGAATCTCGGCATCAAGCCAAGTTTTTGCTTCAACTGTATTTTTTCCCTTCAAAAAGCAAAATTTTACCAACACGTGAAATTCCTTATTGTCCTTTTTTTTTCACAATAACAAAAGTTGATTCACTCAAAATGCTATAATTCACAAACTAATGATCCGGCAGCTGTCAAATTTTTACACGCATCTTTAGAGGGTTAGGGCTAACTAAAAATCACATGGATTTAATTCTAGTAGTGCCATGTATGTGTTAAGCCGGGGAATTTTCAATTGACCTGTTATATTCATGTTAGATTCTAGTTTTCAATATCATAATTTTTATTTATTATTTGTATCATTTTTATCTCTAATGTAGTTCTTAGTTGTTTGAGGTATTCTTTACATATATTTTAGTATTATATTATAATATAGGAAATATCGATGTTTCTCTATTGAAAGAAAAATACTGCAAAATATTTGAATGATTTTTTTTCTTACGGTTCTTTGTTCTCGATGTTAAAGAAAAATAAATTTTTAAAAAACATGGTTCTATTTCCTGAAGCTAAATCTTCTTGAATGAAAAAAAAAAAGATTATTTGAAAAGAATTTAAAATTAGTATCACAATTCCTGCTTTACTAGTATAAGAAGTAAAATATTTGTAACGTTATCTCGATTTCTCTTTAAATTATTTAATTATTTTCTGTACACAATAAATGTCTCCGTTTTATATTAAACTCTTTCAGAGTTTAACGTAAAATTAGTTTTAACTTCATTTATTAATGAGAAAAAAATGTGCGTATTTATTGTTGTTCTAAAGGTTATGAATAGAGTAATAATCAATGAACATACGTATTACAATAACACAAACTTGTATTGATATAAAAAAAAATTCTATCTTAATAAATGTTGAAAATTTTGTCTTTGTTGCTTGACACTTAGCTAAAACAATTACTAGCAATATAATTACCTATAATAGAGATAAATAAAAATGTATCACTTACTGAAAAAAAATAATAATGAAATATCTATGACATAATAAATGTTACTTTTTAATTAAACGAAAGTGCTGCAAAATTATCTCCTCCTCAAATGTGAGTTTTCTGTGCCTGCTTTTCAGAAATATAAGTAAAGCACTATAATAAAAATATTACTTATTAGAGCATAACACTTTTCCATGCAAAATTGCACTCTTAGAAGACCAGTACAATCCCACTTCAAAAGTGAAAGTATATTTTTGATAGTAAATATAGTTCATAGATAGGACAATATCATGTTTTAAATATATATACTGAAATAACGAATGCAAAATCTTTCAGAAAATTATTTGCAAATGAAATTGTAAAAAAAGCATACGTTTAAAGTATTTATCGAGGAATTCACGACAAAATACGAATAAATGAGATATTATTATGAATTTTGTATAAAGTGACTTCATATTTTGACGAGTAACAAATTTGTATTAGTGAAGGCTGTTTTATAAACAACCGTAGTTAGACGTCATCATGATTAATTAAATCTTTAATATTTTGCTAATTTTTTTTACGTTTACAATACTTAAAAATTAATTACTTATAAATTAATGAATTTTCAAATATCGAGTTAACTGAAGAATTTTCAGATAATTTTAGATTTATAACATTTGAATAAATTGAACAATTTTCTTACTTCATAAATATTCATCGTCTCTCATTCAATTGAACAATTTTCTTCTATGCATACATTTTTAAATTTTATGAATGGTATTGTGTTTACCCTAAATTATCAATATTAAT